>JACCGJ010006039.1:0-15059 GCA_013407085.1 Atriophallophorus winterbourni
TTGTCAAGTTATTTGATTTTTCAACCATAAATCTTGAATCTCGAATCTAGAACAGATGTCTGTTGCAAATTTAGTTGTCGTGTATAATCAAAGGTATGATTATACAAGGGGATGTAATCGAACAGTTCGCGAAATTTGTAGTCTAGTGATCGGGTTGATGATCTCCTGGGTTATATCGTCAAGATGAGGAGAATTGGGGTGCCGATTTAGGCGGGTTATTGAATCAGGCAATATCAAGCTCATATACATCATTGAACACAGCTGGTACCATTGTTAAATGTCGTGAGTTCTACTTTAGAAAAGTGTCCCGGATGTCTCCGGCACATTCGTGCAGTTTACACTGAGATTTAACGAAATTTGTTTTTATTTTAGTATAAGTTTTCAAGGTAGACGAATTTTGCTGATGGACAGTCAGTAGACGCCCCTTCGACTTTTTAATTTGACTAACATCGGAGTCGCAGCTAGTATTCGCATCACTAAACTGTTCAGACTCCCCCAAATTCTCTTTAAGTAACGGAACATCTTGTGGAGGTACGAGATGTAGCGTTGGGTTTAGGTTGGTTTCATTGTTCAGTGAGTTATTGTGGGCAATTACTATCGACTTCAATGTTCCCTCGAATTTTTGAGAACAGTTTTCTAATTGTTTGATTCGATCTTCTAGGTTTTCTGATTGTGATTCATTGGTCTCGGCGCTGTTTAACAGCTTTGTTCTACAGACGCTGCACAAACAACAGACACCTTGAATTTCAGCATTATTAATGAAGTCAAAACTTTATCGCAATTAGCGTGTATCATAGTAGAGCACATATAACACATGACTACTTTCGATTTCACACCTACTCCCTTTGGGCAAATTCGAAACAAATCACGCGTAGTTTTCTTAGATCCTGACATCCGATAGAGGTTGAGTTCAAGGTAGTTTGATCGTTGAATGTGGGTTTCGATAGCTTCCAAGGAAACACCTAGGCGCGTATCAATCGATTAACGGTTGAGAGATGAAATTTGCGAGGTTTGTGTGGGAACGTATCACAATGTATTGGGTGCAAATTACCAATTAAAACAGTCGTTGTGACCGTAGATTTGATCTCACACAAAGTAAACATAGCTTGTTAAATTCAACAGAAGATGGTCTTCAAAAAAAGCGGTCTCGAGCAAGTCAGAACAGCGACAACAAATTTATGAAGTGCACAAAATTTCCACGGAGCTGTGGTAAATAGGAACCTCCGAAATATTGCTTACGAGACACTAAGCGAAATCGAATGGTGTAAGAATAATCCAGATAGAATCAGCGAGTGAGCAGTAATGTTTAAAGTATCAGCGCACGAAATTAGGCGTCCGCCTGCTAAGTTGAACGCTATGTTGATGAATTTAATCATCATGGGCAAATCGTTTCAAGTTATTTAATGAAATTGATGATTCCACACTTCATGTATCAAGTATAAATTCTTTGGAACCACAACGACTGAATATACGTTTGCAAGGCAAACATTACTTCCACTACCTTTTTGTTGTGGTTTTACCGTTTCCAAACAATAATTAGCTGTGTACTTGTGGTTTATGAGTAGTCTAAATGCTAAATGTCATTCATAAAAATGGTTTTTTTACTTCTAGTTGGCTGCTTCGAGTTAACCGTGATATGATTGGTTATGTTCATTTCATTAAGTTGCTCTGCAAAAGGTCCGCTGTCACATTGTTAATGATGCGTACTAACGATATCACTCAGATTTTTCAGGGAAACATTGGCAACCGCGCGGACGAGAAATCTCGTGGAATTGAACGAATTGCTGACAGATTTCTTTCGAGCTTCTGGCACCCACTATTCCATTTTAACATCGAAAAGGAATCAATGGGGCGAGTTGAAGTTTATGAAATATGTATGTCAACGAAAAGGATACTCCCAGAAACCAAATCGTGAAATTCGCCGTCGAAACTCTAGCGCAACACTACGCGAGGCCTATTTCAACTTCGGCCGTATTGGTGTTGGGTACCACGTCACCAATTATAACATGGTTCATAAACATAAATTACAAACCGGGGAAGCTGGGTCGTGGCACTTTCGCAACCGACGTCTAACCCATTCTAAATTGGAGATCATACGACCACTGCCAAATGCGGTGACTCTTCGTTCGACATCATTAATTATGTGGAGACTCGCTTTCAAAAAATCTAACGGGCTGTGATGTGATAAATATGCGCCGGCGAGTTGTGATTGGTAGTAACAATCCAGGTAAGTTTTGTTGAATTATTATTAAAATAAGTTGGTTCTATTGACTATATTTATAATCAATTTTTCACAGCCTGTATTCAACTAAAGGAAGCGGAACTCAACGTTAATGGAAAGGCACGCGTGCTGCTAGACGGAACGAACAAGATCATGCATTTCATGTATAGTACCAAAAATGCTCAGTTTGTTTAATCATTTTTCTGATTTTATTTTCATCGATGGTACATTCCATACCAATCGGGAGAAATATTTTTTGTATCAATTGATGATAGTAGATGGTTGCCGTAAATGTCTTTCTGTAACATTAGGCTTCATGTGGAGGAAAACAGACGATGATGTCCGAGCCTTCCTGCTTACATTTGTTGAATTCGTCGGTGGGTGTGCGGCGATTATGTCCGATGGAGCACCTGCGATTGTGAATGCTGTAGAAGACGTATTTTCAAACGCTTCACGTCTGCTTTGCTGAGTTCATACGTTTCGTTATGTTACTCGTCGTAACCCTCATACGGAGGCACTAAAATTGTTGAGCGTAGCTATGAGCACAAGGAGATTTTGGCGGTACGCCTTTGCCTTAGTCAATGTTCAGAAAGCGGATTCAGTATTCTTACTGTACTTCAAAGGGCAACACTATCGCTAACAATTCACGACCAAATGTACTGTAACTTGTCTAGGCAGGTTGAAGACTACCGGAAAATAATGCCAGCGGGTTACCAACACCGTCAATAATTTGCTGTGGGACAGCGTTAACTGCAGCTTGTGGTGCATCAGTGGCAAGCGAAAGTAAAGCACAAAGCTTCCTGAACATGTCAAATAATGAAGATGTCTCATGGAATGCGGTCTTTAATCGTTCGAACGATTCAACATCAGCATTCATTTCAAATTGACGCTCATTTCCGCGTAACAAATCGGTCATTGGTGGAGATATGTTAGCACAATTCGGAATAAATCTTCTGTAATAATTGACTAAACCAAGGAATCGATGTAACTGTCGAAGAGAATTGGGACATGGATAGTCGTTAATTGATTATAGCTTATTGGAGCAGGGCGAATTCCGTTTCGAAAATATGATGTCCTAAAATTTCGATGAAAGCGACACCAAAAATGCATTTATCCGGGTTAACCACAACGCTAAACTGTGAAAGTCACTAAAAGACCGCACGTAGATGTTCTGTTTGTTCCACTTGGGAAGAACTGACAACGAGGACATATTCAATATATACATGAACGAAAGATCATCCTTGAGAAACATGATGCATGAATCTATGGGAGATTTGAGCAGCGTTGCATATATAAACTGTAATTTTACCTAGCCTGAACCAACACAATTTGGTGAATCCGATTATGTTTTATCATAGCATACTTCCCATTATTTTGATTTTGTAGTATATTCTTTTCGCATTTTTTTCAATATGGACACGATCCAACTCTGCTAATAACGCACACCAAGGTAATGCAAACGATGAACCAGCCATAACAACTATGCAAACTTACAGTAAGCAAGCATTTTCAGCACAAGAGTTGAACCTTGCGTCACTTGCATTGAACCTTAAGGACCTGACCTCATATCTTTCAGGCTTATTAGAATCAAGACGTATAGAAACAACACTCGGAGAAATAAGCAGATCTCGACAAAGTTTTTCGAAGCCTGAGAATCACTCATGACACTGCTACTACCAACGCCGGTTCGGCCAGTGCGCAGATGGATGCACATTTCCCTCGGACTCTAATGAGAAATGAAACCGGGACAGCCTGGTAGTAAATACAACTGCATTGCCTGGCAATATATTTGCTTTTCTCCGTCTCTGACAACACAACTAATTTGTGTTTCATTATAGACACCGGTGCGGAACTCGGCGTTATCCCGGACCGCTTTGTCTCGAAATCCAATCCAAGGCACCTTTCGAATAGCTTCAGTAGATCTGAATGAGTTCTTAGGCCTCGTTCAAGTATGTGGTCAGTGTGGTTCTGATGAACCACCTGAGTTCGTTAGGAAAACGATAAAATGGGAGCAATGGCCTTACGGCAACCAGTGGTATCATCTCTATTGTTGAATTACTCCGCCATTTGTTACAGAAAATTGGTGCTTTTGTATGCGAATCTTTGGATGATTTTCAATATAATTTTACACAGTTAACTGTGATGTGACAAATCATGTTGTCTTTGGCCTAACGGGGCCCCGTGAGATTTATGGCGAGTTTTAGCGCCCAGCAATAAGCGATGGGATCTGAACTCGTTGTCTGAATTTCAGGGATGGTTCGAAAATATTATTCGTAATCCGTGGATCAATATACCGTTGAATACATTCAATACGTAAGTTTTTATTCATAAACGTGTTTTACCATGATGCCGTGTGTGCTTTTGTTTCAGTCAACCTAACCAACACTCTCGCTTGAAAGCGTGAACGTCTGACAATCGTCACTACATTACTGATCTTGATTCTTTATCCTTTCCGGTAAACCCCATTGCTCCGAATTATATCAAACGAGGAATACGAGGGAGAAAATCATACGGCTTAAAAATAATAATTGTTAGCGGCAACGCTACAACAATCCACTTGTATTAACGTTAATCTTTTCCTCATTCTACTATACTGTTATTATATTAATAGAATATAACACATAGTATATCTTCACAAGCACAGCATATAACTAAATTCTATACATATATCTCCTCCAGGTGTGGTCATTTCGTGCCTCTGGCTATATCGGAATATTAATTTGAGAGTAAAAGAATACGGCGAATAAAAGGTTCACTGAAACAAAACTAGCTGTACAACAAATTTCAAAATATATATTTCATTTCTCATGCATCGGCTTCCTTAGCCTAAGGTAGTAATATAAACATGGCCATATTTTGTAGTGCGATCACAAATGTAACGAGAAAAATACGGTTTCATTTCACGTAACGAGATAAAGATGTGTTGTGTTGAGACGAGTGGAATGTTTCCGTCATTGTCGATTGTGCATCATGGAAAACGTTCAATGAGTGAAGATGCATGGAATTTTGGGAGCTTTCTGAACTATCATATAGCTCACGACTCATAAAAAGTTCTGCGTGAGATTGTGCGTAGAGTAACCTCTCAGGCTTTGTGACATAGACCAATAATTTCCACGTAGCACCCCCTCTCACTACATGCGGTAGAGCGTTTAGTTTCATCCGCCCTCTGTAGTCTGCCAGCCTGTTGTGATGATTGCTAGAATAACAATCAATAATATTCAATAATTCTGTCATTCTAATTTTCGTTGTCGAAGTCAGATCAATTAATACATACTGTTGTTCGAGAGAGCGTGGTTAATTATCAATTCTATTCCTGGTTGGTTATTCAATTCAATACAATTCAATTCATTACATTTGGCGTCGCGAACAGCAGTTCTTCAGGGAGAATTCAATTTTGGAACCTCTCGATATAAATGCAAATGCCTGAGAAATTGAAGACTATTTTGAAAGATTTGAAATTGGGTTATGACACGGCCGAAAGCTGAGAATGATAAAACGTCTGTTCAATTTCTAAATGCAGTCAGAAAATCTGCATATACGTTAATGAAGAATTTAGCCTATCCAGATTCTCTTATTTCTCTTCCAAATGAAATGCTGAAGACGCTTTTATTGCAACATGTGAAGCCTGTACATTCCGAAGCAACTGAACCTGCAAAATTTCATTCAATGGTGTGTCAGCCCAATCAAGGAATTGGCGATTTTATTCTACAATTGTTAATTCAGGCAGCGAAATGCGACTTCCGTAAATTGTTAGAAATGCAATTAAAAGATCGCCTAATCGCTGGAATAAATGACAGTGTTTTGCAAACTGAGCTCTTAAAACTGCCTAAACCTTCTTTCAAAGATGTTCGAGCTCATTGTGAACAGTACCTAGATGCGCGTGTGTCAACGACAGATTTGTCGCCATTAGAAAATTCTGTCATGTTTGATACACATAAACGTGAAAGAGCGAAGAATGCTATAGCAGGTCAACAGCTAAAGTATCAACCGAATTATCTTCGCGTTACTGATAACCATTCGAATTCAATCAAAATTCGGGAAAGTGCGTCCTGTGGCAACTACGCACGCCAGATGTCAAAATTGCGGAAAAACTGGTCATATTCGATCCGTTTGTCGAAAACCACCTAAAAAACGTATTAAACTGATTCGAAAAACGCTCAGGTTAGCGATGTTAATGATGAATTTAAATCATTATCTTTGGCGTGACATCTTGCGATTCTAGCCACATTCGTAAAATCATTCCTTGTGTTTCTAGTGGCGCATCATTAGATTTTATTCGAAATACGGGTAGCGTTGAATTGCTGATTACCCAGAGAGATCTAAAACAGTTGCTCCTGATGCGAAAATCCAAACATACTAGCCTCACAATTAAAGGCATTATTGGAAATTCTATTCCTGTCGTTGGATCGTGTATGATCTCCATCCGAGATGAAAACAATACTGCTGACTTCAGATTCATTATTATTAAAACTGGTCCATTTATGCTGGGTCTGAAAGCAATGCAAGCTCTAAAAATCAGTCTATTTCTCTTGACATCGTCTGAAGACACTTCATAATTCAGAAATCTCAAAATTGATTGTTCGTAAGCAACTGGTGGAAAGCGAATTCCTCCAATTTTTATTGACGTAGAAGGAAACCCTGTATTTCTCAAACGCCACCTTATTCCATATAGACTCCGAGAATCTGTCGAAAAAGCCGAGGCTCTAATGCAGACAAACGATGATGATACCTTAACTATGCCGCTTGGCGAAAAACGAAACGATGACTTTCATATATCCTATCATAGTATGAAGAACGCTTCCGTTACTCTGAATATTCAAACTGCATCTGGAAAGACAATTCGACCGATTTCTAACAGTGCCATTGTTCGTTCTAAAGCTCTTTTGTTTGATGATGAAAATTTGACTTCCCTATCAACCGACCTAAGCGCCAATCCTGTTAACACGTCCACATCCATCGGTATCATTGAATCAAACGGAAAATCTATGTTTTATTACCAAGAAAGTGGCTTCAAAGTAAGCAAACTTCAGAATTCATCAGATACCATTACAAATAAATCACCAAACTCAACTCATCAAGCTTATTCAGCACTGCCTTCTAACTAATCTAAACGATCTTCAGATAATGTATTTTCAAATCCGCTAGAGGAAAAGCTTTACTGGCACCTTCGACTACTTCCATTGGAAAAGCGAGACAATTGTTGGCAACTGTGGATGACGTTTCGGGTTTGCTTGAACCTCTGTGTGTTCAATCAATTCAACCTGCAGTCACTGGACAAGCTTCTGATGAACAAGCAACAAACATGTCACACACTTTGTATTCCTAAAATACTGAATAAAGTGAACCTGTCAGGCGATCGTAAAGACTGAGGAACAAACCTATTTAAGATTACACAAATCCGAGGATGATTAGGAACTGCGGTGGATGTGATGATTGCTTGAATAACAATCAATATTATTCAATAATTCTGTCATTCAAATTCTCGTTGTCGAAGTAACATTAATTAATACATACTGTTATTCGAGTGAGCGTGGTTAATTCTCACTTCTATTCCTGGTATTTAATTCAATACAATTCAATTCATCACACCTGTACAAGGTGTCCAATCGGATTGCGAGTTTACACGACAGCTTCACTCAATCACTCCCTTGAATCTAGTGGCAGTCTCAGCCCGAGAGATTACAATGTATGCTTCGGTTGAATGTATTAGGCAAGCATTGCATTATTTTCATTGTAAACCGACCAAAAGTATCCAAATTTTTTTAAATAAACAGCGATAGAAAAATATCAGAATATCAAGGTACGTACAACAAAGTATTAAACAACATGTCAGTTTCAACGTTAAATAACACAATAACAAAATTACGTGAATATATGCAGATGATTATGATTTACTTTTGATTCAACTATTTAGGAAAAATTTGATGTTTAAACTTGTGTTCATTGAAAGCAAAAACAAACACAAATGTGTATAAGCAGGTATAAGCAGATTGTGAATACAATTAATCGAATCCAGGTATGGTGTTTTCAATATTGTATATTTTGTTTCACTAATTGTATGTATTTTCTCATTGTTTTGTTATAATGCATACATATAAATATGCACACAATTCAAATACATTACATTCTCGTCGCTCACGTGTTCTCTTTTTGAACAAGTCTATCCTGTGTGATTGTTCTGGATCTGCATGCCGTGTTACGTTGAGAATTGTGTTACTTTTTATTTGATACAATAAGCAGAATGCTTACGTTGTTATTAATAAAATCACTGCTGGATCAACTGCAACAAGTTGGTGAACTCCGAACATTGTTATTTTGAAATTTTTGTTCGTTTCATATACTCCCATTTATTTTAATTTTGCTGTCATATATATTTTTCATTTACTAAAAACATCTTAAGTCATCCAAGGATATTTTCAAGGACGCTTCGTCACACTTTAGCATTCACTTCTTTGGTATTAACGACCTTCGCCACTGTTTTGCACAAATGGTTGCAGTACTAGAGTCTTACGGCCTAAAAACTCAACGATCCATGTATAACCGTGTAGTTGGTATGTTGACACCGTCAGCGGCAAGGGAGGTGGCTGACTTAATATTTTATTCGTCCTGCTTAAAAACCGTCCGATGCACTTAAACATACCATCATTTCACGTAATTCGTCTTCTTATGGTTGATCACATTCCGTCATAACACCTGCGACACATGCTTCGATTACAAGGAGACAAGCCTCTGGACAACATCATTTTTGAATTATGGCAGCAGAGTCTTATATCCGACGTCCGCAAAGTCTCCGTTATTATGGACAAACACAATAGTCTCCAACATTTGGCAAGCATTGCAGACAAAGTTCACAATATTTCTATCGCAGCGTTACATTATCTCACGTAAGACACGCGAATGACGCTGATCGTAGCATAAAGATCCAAAGAGGTTTTGAAGATTTGAAATCGGTGTTCCATAATTTGTCAATGAAAATACAAAACATCACACGATCCCGTAGTATATCTTGAAATCTTTAGCCCCGTCCACCTAAGCGACGATCCACCAGTCGTTTTAATGGATCGCGTTTTTGCTTTTATCATACTAGAATCGGTGCAATGGCTCTGCACTGCACGTCACCTCGACTCAACTTTGTCCGAACAGGGAAACCGCAATGCCAGTAGACACGGCAGCTTTAAACCGTCTTAAAGCCGACTCTACTACGTTACCGACAGGGCCACGAAAATGCGATTCCACATCGACACTGGTGCTGAAATTAGAGTCATCTCACTATTTAAAATAGAGCGCAAGAACACGTTACAGGCGGCAACGAAAATTTCTACTTCCGGTCAACGATCACTTTCTGTCGAATTAGGTCTTAGACGTATTTTTCGATGGATTTTCACGCTCGCCGATGTCAAAGTACCTATTCAGGGTACATATTTATTTTATCATTTTGATGTTTTAATCAATATAGCTGGACTTGAGCATATTCATGAATTAACAAAGAATAATTCATTTGGTAACTTCTGAGTTTCCCCATCCGAACCATCCGGGTACTTACACTTGACATCCCATCAGCGTTCAATGACTTACTGACAGACTTTCCAAAAGTTTTTGAACCGTGTTCGCAATCTGCTACTGGTAAACATGACGTCAAACAACACATTCTGACTTTCATGGTCTTCCAGTATTTACCGGACCCCTTAGTTTGTCTCCGAACACGATCGAGGTAGCATAGCATGAGGTGAACACATGTTTGAACTTGGAATCGTACAAACATCCAAATCGCCCTGTGGGAGAAGAAAAAAGCTGACGCTTGGCGTCGATGTGGATATTGTTGTTGTAGTAGTTGGCCTCCTTCGGTCGATGTCGACCATGAATGTACATCGCAATCACGTTAACTTTCATATTCTACAGCTTTTCGAATGACTAAACAATTTGATTCAGAGGAACAATCTCTCCGGCAGCGCTCGCAAAGATAGGCAAAACTCGGTAGTTCGGCGTTAGTTGCACATTGGCGGTGTGACATGCGTTCATCAGCAAGCAGGTGTATCTGCTCCTCCCCAGCTTGTAGTCGAAGTTTTACACACTGCCTTAAATGTGAGCGGTCAAGAGCAAGTTCTTCCCAATTTGCCGGGTCAATGACAAGAGCTTTTATATCATTATTGCAAACGAATTTGTAACGCAGCTGCGGTCTCCCCAAGGGTCGACTTCCTGATTACAACTCACCATAGAGTAGATCTTTCGGAACACGACCATTTTCCATTCTGTAGACGTGGCTAAGCAACCGCAGGCGGCGTTGTGAATATGCTCCGTAGACCAGATTTTGAAATTACTTCGGAATTAGTCCATTTGTTCATCCAAGATATGTTCAAGATACGACAGATGCTTCGTAGATGGTACGCGTCAATCTTCCGTTAGAGTCTTGCGTGAATGGTCCCGTTTTTACTGCCGTAATATAAAGCATTCAGTTCGCACGCGCTGAACATCATCATCTTTGTCTTTACATTCAACTTGTGGTTACCCCTAAAACGAGAGTTCAATCGAGACAGAAGACAGCTACCATACCAATCCGCTTATTAATCTTCATGTATAGCGAAAGTTTATCCGCAATGGTTGAACTAAGATATGTGAAATGATGTACTGATTAAAGCTGACAGTTTCCGACAGTGATGATCGGAGGCGATACAATCCTTTGCCCGAGGACTTTGGTCTTTCTCATGCTGATTGTTAGCCCAAACTCTTTCCATGCCAATGAAAAACAGTCTAATACCGACTTGAGGTTCTCGTTGGAGTGAACAATAAAGTCTGCATTGTCGGCGAATAGCAGGTCACGGATTAGCACATTCCGTGCTTTGGTTTGTGATTTCAACCGGTTCAGTTTGAAAAGCTTGCCATTACTTCGCCTGCTTTGCATTCCATCGTCATCCTGAAAGCGTGCTTCAGAAACAGAGCAAAGATGATTCCAAAGAGCGTTGAAGCTAGAACACACCTTTGTTTGTCGCTTCTGAACAGAAACCTGTCATGGAATACGGGATGCAGTCATGATCTCCGTGGCTCAAGTGAGATGTGGAACTTATGCAGCAAATCTATCACCGCTCAAAAAACTAGTTCTCCGAATCCGAAACAAACCATATAAAGTAAGGATAGCTTAACTGAATCTATTCGACTCTCCCTATCGACGAATCAGAGGAGACCTAATCTTACTTTACAAAACATTCCATACCCTGAACCATCCCTCACAGGATTTATTCACGCCAAGAGATACGAGAAATTATCAGACCCGTGAAAATGTGCTGGTCATACCCCATTCCCGCCTGAACTGTAGAAGATATTTTTACTCTGTCCGTGTCTGTTTTACTTGGAACAGTTTACCTTCAACCGTTGTTCACTCCACTAGCTTGCATGAATTTGAAACAAAATAAGACGAATTTTTATTGCATTATTCGTTTCCAGAACATTTATATACTGTTTAATCTATTTCCTTATATTGTTTATACACCTTAATTTCAATTTTTACCATCATATGGTTGTTATTGTGCATGTGGCTTTTTAGACCATTACTATCTTGAGTTACCTCGAATTAAAATTGACTGAGACCTTCATATTAGAGTGGAAAGAAATAACCGTGTTCTTAACGGATTTACTATTCTAGATCGCTACCCTATTCACAGTATACATTATTTCACACGTTTCTTACATGGAAAGATTGTGTTTTCTAAATTACAGTATATATTCGCAACGATGCGCAAAATTTCCAGAGATTAATGGACCATGTTTTTTAAGGATTATCTTTCGTTTATGTATATATTGATGACGTCCTCGTTGCCAGTTCTTCTCAAGTGAAACCTACGGAACATCTGCGTGCGGTGTTTCATTGACTTTCACGGTTTGGCGTTGTGGTTAACCCGGATAAATACATTTTTGGTGTCGCTTCCCTATACCTTTTAGGCCATCATATTGTTCGAAATTGAATTCGCCCCTTTTCCGATAAGCTGTAATCAATTAACGACTATCCATGTTCCAATTCTCCTCGACAGTTACATCGATTCCTTGGTTTAGTCAATTATTACAGAAGATTTATTCCGAATTGTGCCAACATATCTCAACCAATGATCGATTTGTTACGGGGAAATGAGCGTCAATTTAAAATGAATGCTGATGCTGTTGAATCTTTTAAACGAATAAAGACTGCATTCCATGAAACATCTTCATTATCCGACATGTCCAGGAAGCCTCGTGCTTCAATTTTGCTCGTCACTGATGCACCACAAGCTGTAGTCGGCGCTGTCCTACAGCAAATTATTGACGGTGTTGGTAAACCGCTGGAATCATTTTACCGTTGTTTCCAACCCGCTTAGACAAGCTACAGTACATTCGGTCGTGAATTGTTATCTATATACTTGACTGTTCACCATTTTCGACATTAGCTTGAAGGCCGCAGTTTCACTGTTTGGACCAACCATAAGACTCTGACATTTGACCTGTCTGCTACAGGTGATAAATATTCACCCCATGGCATAAGTCAATTTGACTATATTTCGTAATTTACGAGTGATATACATTTTCTGTCTGTTTTATCGAACACATATGCAGACGCATTTTATCGAATGCAACTCAGCGCAATATCACTTAACCTAAACCCTAAGAGCTTAATTACTTCGATTAAGTGCCACCTTCGCTCGCCAATACACTTCAGCGGGACCGCTAGAAGACCTGGACTAGGCGGATAATGTTGATCTTTTGGCGTGCAAGATCAGTGACATCCACAGCAAGAGCGATCGACTATCCGAAATTGGCAAGACGGTGGGTTTAAAAATTAATGCTGGCAAATCGGAGGTAATGCGGAAGAATGTCCTGGAGCAACCACCAGTGTTCGTGGACGGTGAACCGCTCAGTGAGGTTACAGATACAATCTACATTGGGAGTAAACTGACTGCAAATGGTGAGTGTGAAGATGAGGTCGAGAGAAGGATCAAAAAGGCGAACCAAACATTCTGCATGCTGAATTTCATTTGAAAATCCTCCGCTCTCAGCATTAACACGGAGATCAGACTCTTCAAGTGCAACGTTCTGAGTTTTTTGCTTTATGCATCAGAATGCTGAAAGACGACCGCTGCCATTAAGCGCAGAATGAACGTGATTCAAACTAAGTGCTTGAGAAGGATTCTACGGATGTTTCGGCCACACACAATTTCGAATGAACAGCTCCCGCGAAAAACTGGTCTGGAGGTGGTATCTACCGTAGTCAAAAGACGACGGTGGAGATGGTTCGGCCATGTCTGCAGGATGGATCCCAGTTCGCATACGAAGGTAGCCATTTACTGGCGTCCGCAAAGTAAACGAAAAAGAGCACGGCCCAGGGAAACTTGGCGCAGAACGTTGGAACGCGAACTACATGTACAAGGATTCACGGTGCAGACGGCAACGGAAGCAGCGGCAGACCAGAACCACTGGCGTGAAGTTGTCTTGGCCTCGTGTGCCACCCGGCACGGAGAGGACTGAGTGAGTGAGTGAGTGAGTAGGTTTTAAGTGGTGAAATCTCCGCTGGATTGACCGCTACACAGGAAACGAAAGTCGTACCACCATTTCAAGTTTTGGGAGAGTGTATTTTCTTGAATTTCAATTATTCTGGAAAATAAATCCACAAAACATTTAAATGACTCTTAAAATATATAGGTAACAAACTAAAAGTCTTTAATGCCGTATGCATATAAATTTTCGAGAGGTGTATTAATATTAAATGTCCTCAATAATTTATTCGGCTTCAGAAATGATTTGAGCTGTTCATTTTAATCAGTCAATGAAGTGCTCAGTCGTATTTTATTGAGAAGAAAATTCCATAAACAAGAATATTTAGAAATGATGATAATTTCGTAACTGATTGTGAAGTTTCTGTATAGATATTTCAATCGCGAAGATTATATACTTCAGGGTTCTTCAAATCTGATTGTAAATCAATGTAATTCTTATCTTTTTTCAATATTCGGTAGAAAATTACAAGATTTTTTTCGTAATTTACCAAACCAGAATGGTTCCAATCCTAGGATCTCACATCTTTGCTTATATGTATGCTTATCAGAACTCGTGTAATGCATCGTGAGGAAGATCGTTGAATGGCTTCTTAAACATAACTATCAGCCCGATTTATGTTGCTAGATATATTATTGCAGTAATCTAATTAGGAGTAGTGTAGGTAACTTATAAATCTCTAGCTTGCACTGAGGTAGCGAGATGAATCTATGAAGTGAACCTAAATTCTTTTTATTTTAGATATCATGTAGCAAATTTGTTCATGAAATGAAAGTCTTCCAGAATATTAAGTAAGGTTCAAAGTCGTTTGAATTCGTCTCTTCCCTTCAACATTCCTTTTATTTTGAACGTAGTTACAAAACTTGAATTTTGAGAAATAGATTTTGCTTGTGTTTTATTTTCCTACAGTATTTTGATATAAAACATTTCTTTTTGTAATTATTTTAATGGAAATCTTCTGTTCACAAATTTGGTGAAGATTTTGTTTTAATTCATTGTTGAGGCCATTGTCAGTCATTGTTGTTAAATTTGATTGCCATTTTGGGCACTTGAAATTGGCTTGTATTTTGACACCACTTTTGGGTGTTTTGTCTTTGATAGACATTTTGGACGGCAATTTTGGTAATTCCTTTCATTCTATTTATATATCAGGTCGTCATTGAACTTGTTTGCATTTGATATAATTGGTTCTGGAGTATTTTGGCTCCACTGTTTGCTGTACGTTCATATACAGTTGAGGTTTGTATAATTATTGTTGTTGTAATTGTTGCTAATTACAGTACCTTATTACATCCGAATTGTGGTTTTGAATTTGTCGAACTAA
>JACCGJ010006040.1:0-20496 GCA_013407085.1 Atriophallophorus winterbourni
GATATTTTCACACCTAACTCACACGTACCTACGATTCACACGTGAATACGGCGAATCACACCCACCATTCACACACACCACAACCGGTTTCGTGCTATTTACCCAGACTAATATTGTGGGCATGATCAGGATTTGCGTGAGTTCAATCACGGGAGATATCTTATAAATTTGGTGTTTCAATTTTTTAACAGTGAACTGTTATTTCCGTACTCATTATTATGAGTTGGTTCATTGATTAAGGAAACAAGGTAAGATTTTCGATGTTCACTTAAATTTGGGTATGTGTAAACGAACTGGTCTTTGCCGACTATGTAAACCTCAATCCTAATACTCACTCATTGCGTTTTTGAGTTAAACAGACGTGAGTACGATGACCACGTTATCTTCGTCTTTTCAAGGATTCAAGGATTTATGGTTAAAATAGTTAATACTTTACAACACCACAGGATTACGGTATGAATAAAAACATCAAAAATACAATAGTATAAAAGCAATAGTGCATATCAAAAGTAAGGCTCACGAATGTTATTCTTTTGCATATGTAAGTCCAGTTTCGCTCTAAACGCCGCCAGGCAAAGAGAGTCCACCACATGTTGGGGTAGGGAATTCCAAAGAAATAAAGCACGTACGGCGAAAAAATGGCACCGATAATCAATACGGAAACTTGGAACGTAAAGGGATAAGGTATGTCGGCGTGTCCATTTCCCATCACACACATCGAGCAAGTGTTTTAGTGGATGTCCTTCGGTAGACACAATTCTATAAGTCAGAATAATATCGCGTCGTATCCTACTTTGGGTAAAGTCTCATAGACCCAGACGTCGCAATCTTTCGGTGTACAATACATTCCGAAGACCAATCACTAACTTTGTTGCTCTATGATAGATTTTCTCTAAGAGAGCAGTGTCTTTTCGCAGCCAAGGAGCCCAGACCTCTACCGCATACTCCATCGTATGGCGAAGGTAGACATTCATTATCCTTGGTAACGTTACCAGAGAGAATCTTCCAAATATTCTTCGAAAGATACCTAACAATCTGTTTGCCGTCGATATATGTTCTGGCAGTGCGCTGTGCTCTTCAGGTTCCCGCTAATCCACACTTCAAGATCTTTTTCTAACGAGCTCCATGCTAGGTTTTTAGTTCCCAATCGATATGTCCAAGGAACATTCTTTCCAAGATAGAGCATCTTACATTTCTGTATGTTGAATGACATGTCATTCATGACCGCCCAATTCGACACGCTGTCCAAATCCATCTGGTACATTGGTACAACAGTAAACGAATTCAAAATATTGGAACCTTTGCTAAATTATTTTGACTGAATCACAACTTGGTATATTGTGATATTCGTCTATGGATTTGCAATCATGTCGAGCACAACTTGCGCCCGACATGTGTTCAATTTTGTCCGAATAATCTGTAACTATTATCGTTGATGAAACACATCTAGGAACAGAGTAGGAGGCGAAACGTTGCCAATAAATTACTCTCACCGATTCATTACAAACTTTATTTTTTTCATGATTATGATTCCCCAATCGGTCACGAACATTTTCCATTACATTGTGCTCAATCTCGTTACAGTATTTGCAAGCTTTTCGATATGTTCACACCGATCAATTAACATCAAAATCACTCTGTATCATTGAAACGATTCGGGTTGCAAATTTATCGAGTTTTGTTTTTTAAACACACACACGCATATTGCATTTCGTATTCAACACTTGCATTATTGATCACCTTCGAATTTCGAATGAGAAAAAGACCAGCAAGTGCACCTACCGCAGCGATGCGGTGAGAATTTGTCCGCATTACAAACAATCTTGTGCGCGCTCGCACACACGCAGACACATTTGCGCATTTGCTACAAAGTCGGCCAATGTTGATCATGGTGATGATGTTGATGATGATGATGAGGAGGAGGTCGAAGAGAATGGTGCAGTGTGATGAGATAATGAACCATGCCGGCGCAAATAAAACACGCCACCCACTGCGGCATAATTATCATCCGGACCGAGTGGGACATTAGTCGGTTCATTGTGTTGCATTTAAAGCTCGAAAGAATTATCTTGTTTCGTTTTAAACGCTTATGCAACTTGTGGGTGTGGTGGTTGATTTCGCATCATGTCTATCTCGTTTGTAGTCGAGTTTAAATCACAGTGTGCAGAATTTGTGCAGCGAGGCAAGAAACGGGTTGATTATAAAGAGTGTGATTCAATGTGAAGCGAAAACAGTAGCGGTACACAAGCGCAAGAGATGTTTGAATTAGCATTTATTTCATGAAATCGATTGCTTTAAAAATGTATGTACAAAACCGAATCTTATGAAGTGCGATGCCAGACGTTGAAATTTCCTAAAATCAATCAGTTCAAAATTTGTTTGTGACTCTCATGTAACATTCATAAATCTTCAACGACATAGTACGCTCACCATCGCTAATATCCGAAACAGACAGACAGACAGCCAATATCAGAATCAGACACCGAGCACGCGTTCATTACAAATGCAATCAATTAAGCCCGGATTACAGTAGCTAAATTGATGCGGTTGTTGTTGGCCTCCTTCAATCGATGTCGACCATGGATGTACATCACAATCGCATGCATTTTCATGTTCTACAGCTTTTTGAATGACTAGACGGTCTGATTCGGGAGAAACAATCTCTCCCGCAGCGCTTGCAACGATAATCAGAACTCCGTTGTACGGCGGTGGCGTGATCTGCGTTCATCAGCCAAGAGCTGTATCTGCTCCTCTCCAGCTTGCAGACGACTTTTTACACAATGCCTCATATGTGAGCAGTCAAGAGCATGTTCTTCCTAACTCGCCGGGTCAGTGCCAAGAGCTTTCATGTCTCTTTTGCAAACGTTTTCGTACCTCAATTACGGTCTGCCTAATGGTCGACTTCCTAATTGCAACTCACCACAGAGTCGATCTTTCGGAATAAGACCATTTTCAATTCTGTAGACATGACCAAGCCACCGCAGGCGGCGCTGTCCTAATAGGGTGGACATGCTCTGTAGTCCAGCTTTTGAAAGCACTTCAGCATTAGACACTCTGTCGATCCACGATATGTTCAAGATACGACGGATGCCTCGTAGATGGAAAGCAATCATCTTCCGTTCGTGTCTTACGTCCATGACGAACTACTAGCTTGTGGAGAAATTTTCAAACTTCGTTATGTCGCCGACATTTCACACCGTGAGTTGATGAACAGTTATATACAAGATGTTTTGAACTTTCCGGACGGCCACTTTCTCTACGGTAATTGACACAATTGGGTAACGTTCTTCGTGTTGCTCTGTACGTTCTCGTATTCCTATGTCCACAGCGCATTTGCAACATTCGTGTGAAAAGGCGGGAGATTTCGCGTTGGTCGTTGTGGATCCAGTAATTTGACGGGGGGTTTGCTTCAGAGATCTGAGAAGGAAACGTCCACTGGTGTATATAATATTCTTGATCACAATTTGCACGGAAATCATCCTGGAACACTGCGTTTGGCTTGCTGACGCACAGAGTTGCTTGCCTCAGTTTTAATAAATGCGCATTCAGACGTAGCAGCCCAGCGCAACATTGGTGATGGTTTGCTTTTAATGGTATTAAGTCTGTTGCTCACAATGCCTCGGACTACTGAGAACAAAGCCTAAACACCGATTATCATTCCTTTAATGAGCTAGTTTACGGCGTTTGAATAAGTAGAGAAAACGTGTGTTTAAAAACCGCAGGAATATATATCATACGAAATATAAAAATCATAAATTTGTTGTAATTAGCGCAAAGTCTGTATCGGGTTGTTTAGATTGCTCAGGCATGGCCAGCATCCTGAGATTCTACATGCATTGAAACAGCACACAAAACTTAAATATGCTGCTTACACTTTTCACGAGTAGATTCAAAGTTCAAGAATTTTATAATGACAAAAGCAAAGCTTCACAATTAGCATAGTGAAGTAAATATTCGTTCACGAGAAAGAAAGGAATGACGGAATTTAGGAAGGAAAAATGGAACCGGAGTGGTATAAAACATATTTTTACACCACCATACCATCCGCAGTTACATGGTGAAGTAGCAAGATTCGTGGACGCATTTAAGAGAGCCATGAGCGGAGGGGACTAGATTACGGATAGTGCTTTGCATAGGTTCCTCTCGTCTTCAAAATCACTTCATGTTACACCCAATAAACATGGTAATGCATGAAAACCATGAAGCAGAAGTTTGATATAATCGATGTCACAGGGAATTACGTCGAAGTTTCACAATCGGAACCAGATTGCTTGCGAAAGTTTAAATGTTTGGAAAATTCTTTTTGTTCAAATTTAAACAGACGCGTACCGAAACCTGTTCAATTGTACAAACAACGGTGTTCATATATGTTTCATGTATAGTGGTTGTGACAGATATTGTTTACCTTCAGCTCACAACATTTCTCGGGTTAATTTTATTCACACCCTTGCAAATTGAGAATCCGAAATTTCATCAACTTCACCGACACACAAGTTCATATAAGCTTTAATCGCGTTCACACACGAATCCCACAACACAACAGAAAGCCGATTGCACAAAAGTGTTTATTCATTCATTCATTCAGTCCTCTCCGTGCCGGGTGGCACATGAGGCGAAGACAACTTCACGCCAGTGGTTCGGGTCTGTCGCTGCTTCCGTTGCCGTCTGCACCGTGAATCCTTGTGCATGTAGTTCGCGTTCCAAAGTTCTCCGCCAGGTTTCCTTGGTTTTTCCCCTTTTTCGTTTACCTTGCGGATGCCAGTGCATGGCTACCTTCGTATGCGAACTGGGATCCATCCTGCAGACACAACCGAACCACGGATCTGTTGTCATCGTTTTCGTAGCAATGTAGGTTTTACGGGATAGGGTTGCAAGCCCTAAGCCCAACCCTCCTCCTTTCTCAGACGGGCTTGGGTCCGTCCTTGACGGAGTTAAAAAAAGTGTTTATTACACACAAGAAAAATAACAAAACACACGCCCAGCTTATATGGGCAGATCACACAATCACAACGCTTATCCTCAATCCTGTCTCTCTCGGTTGTCACTTTGATCTGATTTGCCAATAGATTTCTTGCCAACCGGGACACTTGAAGTCCTCGCCACACAGGACTCGTTTGACCGACATTGACGAATTGCATATTGTTCGATTGTAGCTGACGTTGTACATCTTCTCATACTTTCAAAAATGTTGTCGCTTGAACTGTGTTACTTTAATTCTTCCAAATACGAATTATAACGGGTTCGCAATTGTATCGTTGGTGTTTTCGGCGTTTGTGTAGAAGGTTAGTGTTCGGCTTGTCATTAGGAAGCGCGTGCTTTTGATTGCTGAGCTTGTGTGACCTTGATGACGTCTGAGGCAGGAAATTTCCATTATCATTCACTTAACCTGGGTATTGTGTGCAAATCGCAGGCCATTTAAATGAATGTTCAGCGAAAGTAATTACTAGAATATGGTTTATTATCCACCCATTTAAAAAAAACGAGCATGCCTTAGTTTTGGGGTCAGTTGCGGGTTCTACAAAAGTGAATAAAGTGATTTTTTGCTGTTACGCGAGATACCATTATTGGGTTCCAAGATATATGACCTTCCAAAGATTTTGATTACATTAACAGATTGTGAAATTTTAAACAATAAGAGTGGATATTACGAAACTGGTCGAGTGATAAAGTAGATTATAAATTCTACCAAATCAGGATACTTTCTTAACAGCGTTTTTCTTTTCAGGTTCTGTTATATGAAACTTAGCTATGTTATTGAAACATGATCAAGAGTGATTGGATTATAACTAGTCATTGCAGAGTACCATATAAAGCAGGATACTTGCGGTTTGAAACTTAATATTTATTTCACTGTACAACGAACCACGATTTTCAAACACAGAATGCTGGTCAAGCGCTCGAGGCGTACAAGGATTACCAGTATAAAGTGTTGGTCTCATCCCCCGTACTTACACACCGCTACCGGTTTCTGTGTGTTTTTGCCGTTATCAGGTGGAGAAAGTAAGATCAGGTTCAGTGAGTTTCTTAACAGTGGAACAGTGGTAAACAATTTTAGAATTTGAACTCACTGTTTACAGGATTCATACAACGAACCACGATGTTCAAATACTGAATCACAAAGTGATTCCTCGTCAAGCTCTCGACGCGCTGATATATGGTGTTAATTATGGATGGAGGAGAAATAAGTGTTCATTTATACTCACAACTCCATCGACCATTTCTTACAAATAAAAAATCGCCTCAATCCTAGTGGATCAATTTTAACAAGGGATGTTATACGAACAATAACTTGAGAGACCCTTCTATTTGCAGAATCATCTTGACCTGGACACGCATCAGCTGGAACGCTTCCTGAATGCACTGCAAGAATCAATGCAAGAGGTCCGTCGTTATGCCGACATGATCCCGGGATTTGTCAATCTGGCCATGACTGACCGTGACGCGCTGCTGAACCTTCATTTCCTAGATCTTATCACCTTGCGTTTATCAATACGGTAAGTTTTCTATTTAAAACAGTTTGGATATATTCTGGACATAACAGCTAACATTTATTCAAACAAGAATGACCCTGACTAATTTTGTATTTCAATGTAGATTTCAACATTGGCAACAGTGTTTGTTCACCTCAACAACTTTCTTGCCAAGCGTCACCAAATTAGAAAATAAACTATGGTTTTCACTAGCAACGACATTCATTACGCTTAATTTTTTTATACTTACCCTCATAGCAGTAGAATGATAATATGAGGAAATATTGTTAACTTGCTGAAGCCGGTGACACTCAATTACGAATGATTATATTCACTATGTTACCTAATTTAACGCAATGTTTTATCATTCTTTATTCCTCATCGGTACATCAATATCGATAACAAACACTCAAATCTTGATAGTACATTACTCAACAATGAATTCTCGGATGTTTCACACCGTGCCGATAAAAGCGGAAACGAGCAATGGGCTAAGAAATGAGATTCGTCTGAATATGTACTTGGCACCCAGGTGGAACTTTCTATTCCCGCAAAATCTCCCGTCGGTTATTCGAGTGACTTTTAGAATGTGGACTAGAAGATGGTAAATATTGGAAAGAGTGTTCGTTATACATTTCCGTCAGCGTTAGATATAATGACTTGTTCTAACGGGAACGCCTAATTGTTACGGAAATCTCTTTTGCCAATGCTTAAACACACTAGTAAAATCAAGGTGTTGAATGATGACAGCGCATACCATTTGGTATAATTAATGTCAGAATTCACATCACACTAACGTTGAATCAACTCTTCGAATTCCCCCGAGTACTGAAGACAGAATATTTGTGTTTCTCCAGACGAATAGTTGCCGGTGGTTTCTTTGAAATATTTAGAGTTGAATTAGCCATTAGCCTCAAAATAACCATAAGATTTATACGTCAGAATATGGTGAATTAGTCCTCATTAATGTGACCGGGCAGCGTAATGTTTTTTTTTAATATTTGGGAGTTCAGGATTAGTTCACATATAATCATCAAGTTGAATTTAAATAAAGCTTAAAGCATGGCGCGAATTTTAAATTAAACAACTGTGTTAAAGCTTGTTGGATTGTGGTAAATTTAGCTTAAACCTGCAAATCTTGTTCGCAATTCTAAGTGAGAATAACGTACCCAAGGGAATGTGTATGTAAGAAATTCGAAGCCATCTTATTCCATTATGCATAAAGATCGCAACAATTTTTCTCACACCTGCTAAGCATTTCCAAATTCGAACAACCAGGAAGGTTAAAGGTCACTCAAATAAAACTGCCGCTGATATTTTTATGCAGAGTGTGTCTGTTTCATTTGAAATTCACTCTTTCATAAACCCCGTGAGCTTCTGGAGGTTGGCTTCAATTCATAACTTTTAAAATTTGTGCGGAAACCAACTTATTATTAAAAAAACACATCGTTGGTTCACTATCATTTGTGTTGCAGAACAAATTGCGATGATATTTTTTGAAAGCGTTCGTTGCGGAATTTGGACTAACCAAATGGTTCCAAAAATTGTGGTTAATTCTTTTACGATAAGAAATCGAGCGTATAAAACTAGGATACAAGTGCAGTGAAGTCTGCAAGTGTAAATAAAGTGAGAAACGCTTGAATTTTATCAGAAAAATTTGACGTGTGAGGAAATAATGTAGATCATACATAAAATTGCAGCAAAACTGGATACGGTGCAGAAGATTGAACTTTGGTAAACACAGACCGCGTATCGCGTTTAATTAACAATCTGGCAGTCCACATATTCAATCCTAACGGTACACATACATTCATTCACATCCAAAAATAGGTTTGTGTGCCTGTGTGTATGTCGGTTTGGTTTGTTCCATCTAGTGCTGCCATTTTTCTTGCTTGCTTTCGAGTTTGCCGGAATTCTTCGCTGTCCGGAGCAACTTTTGACAGTTGACTAATGGGCATTATGTATAAACTACTACGCGCTCGAAACGGTCCAGTAAGAAGTGAACCATAGTCGCCAGATTGTGGTTATGAACAAACGAAAGCTGGGATTTGTGGAATTCGCGTTAATCTGTGTGTTTTTCCATCACGGTTGAATCAGCATGGTGGGACGTCATTCCCGAGAGCGGCATAACTGACGGACTAGCTGGTCTCATTATAATCGATAACAAAAGAGGATAGCTTGCTATATGTATGCAAAGAAATAGTTCATTTTGCTATGGTGACCGATCAGAGAAATAAAGATGTTAACAAAACTCCAGGAGTTTTAAATTGAAGGAAATTAATTTTGTTGTGATTTGAAATTCTAAACACATTATTGAAGAAATCATAGCGTGTTTAGTTAAATTAGTTAATCTGATCACTTGAAGTATTCCTTTCAGAATTCCATTTTATCGTTAATTACATTTTTAGTGTTTGTAGTATTGAAACCATGTCGTACTAAAATAGAGTTCACTAAATGACTTCACTAGGCAACTTGAATATTATTCAAGAATCAAGAATCAAGATTTTATGGTGATAAAAAACTAATGCTTTACACGTACCATTGGATTACAACTATTGCAAAATGAAACATTTAATCGAAATCACATTGTTAATATTTTTCTGGGTTCATGTTGCTTCAATACACCGGGCCAAATTCAGGGTTTCGTTTGACGTATGCATCCAATTTCAATTTGAAAACATCAATTGTCGTTGCATTTACAACATCTTGCGGTAGCGCATTCCATAGAAAGCAGATACGCACAGAGAAGTAATAGCGACGACAATCAAGTCTTGAGTGCGGTATTTCGAGGCAACACGAGTGACTGCGTGTATTTCGAGGGGAGTTTACTTTTATTAGTTCGCTAAGCGGATGGTTTTCGATCCGCAGTATCTTGTAAGCCAGAATCAGGTCGATCCTCATTCGTCTTCGTGTAAAATCACGCAAACCAAGGATGGCCATTCGCTCTTGATACGGAACCCGCTGCATCCCTTCAACTAACTTTGTAGCTTTGTGGTATATTCGATCCAGGATCTCGATGTCTTTACGCAACCACGGTGCCCAGGCTGGGATCAAATAATCCATCGTTGGATGGATGTAAGTATTTAAAATACGAGGAATTGTTTTGGATGAGAACCGTCCGAAAATTCTTCTCAGGATTCCGAATATACCACATGCCCGATTAAACACTTTTCTACAATGCATATTCGGTTTCAGGTTATTAGTAATCCAAATTCCGAGGTCCTTTTCAGTGGTGGTCCAATTTAGGATATCGTGGCCTAGATGGTATGTATATTCGCAGTTACGGCCAAGCTGTAACATATGACATTTACGTAGGCTGAAAGGCATTTGATTCTCTAGAGACCAGCGATACAGAACATCCAAGTCGTTTTGCAGCATTAAACAATCTTCATTAGATCGGATTTGCTGCCATATTTTAATGTCATCTGCAAAAAGAACGAGCTTGCATCGCACTATTTCAGTTATATCATTTATATATAACAGGAAAAGAATAGGTCCGAGCACTGAACCTTGAGGCACCCCGCTCGTGACATTGATACTTTTCGACAATACTCCGTCAACGCGAACTCGCACGTGCCGATCGGTCAGATAATCTGTTAGCCACGATAGTAAGTTACCTGTTATTCCATATCGCACTAGCTTTTGCAGAAGCAAGCTGTGGTCGACCTTGTCAAAAGCCTTTGAAATATCAATATAACAAGCATGTACCGTATAGCCTTGATCAAGCGACATCGTCCAATCATTTAGTGTGATCAGTAAATTCGAAAGACAAGATCTGGTCCGGCGGAACCCGTGTTGTGCTGCTGACAAAAGACCTCGTGCTTCAAGCTGACCCACAATACATTCGGATATAATGCGCTCCATAATTTTTAAAATACATGGTAGCATCGTTACAGGTCTGTAATTTGCTGCGTAAATTGGTGTTACCACACCCGCTTTTTTAAGCCAAAGGTACACAACCTTCACTAAGACTCTGGATGAAAACCGCAACTAAGCTATTCGAAAGCTCTCTATAACACACATGAAGAATCGCTGGGGTATATATTGGCCCCCACGGGATATTTCTTTGTATTCAATCGACGTAAGTGTCGCTCTACCACCAGTTGATCGATCACGGGCTCAATTAGTGGTTCAACAGTGTTTGATAATTTATGATACAATAATTGCTTTTTCAGTAGACTTGAGAGTAAAAGCACGCAAGCGCATCCGCCGTCTTTATATTTATTGTTATATATCTACAAGATACTTTGTCTATCTTTACAATGTCCATAATTTCAATTTCTTTATTCAATATCAGATGCACATATGAAAAAAGTCCAAGAAATTCTTGTTCCAAATCGGAAAAACCCATACAAATTCAAGAATGCATGTGTATACAAGATCGTCAAAAATTGAACGACTCTGCAGATTTGGGAAAAGTTCCCGAGCTAGGACAACAAGATCAACAGCAGCTTAGAGAGACGTTCAATAGTGCAAATGATTTTAATTCGAACCAACTTGCACATTGGCACCTGAATGCCCCGCTTGAATCAACGCAAAAAATCGATTATCCAATGTACCGACTGGAAAACGGTTCTGTATTTACCTACGAACAGCTCTGCTCGGCTGGATTCTCAGAATGGGCAAAACACTTATTAGAAATTGGCATTCATTTAAGGAGGTTAATCAATGACGATCGGGGTGCTTTGGCGGGATTGGCTGCTTTGATCCTGGTCAACTATAGATCATTAGAAAGTAAGTAAAAATAACAACTACTTATAAATGATCAGTAGGCAGTATTGAACAAATCCCCTCTTTTTCAGGCACAACTCTGCAGACAAGCCAGAGTGATGTGTATTCTTTGCATCATCGATTTGTCGAAATGCTGAAAAGTCATTGCTGTTCAACAGTACACAGTTCTCAAGTGAATGCAAATTCTTCGAGCATGAATGCATCCGTGAGGAAAACCGCATCCAAGTGTAGCGATAACGGACTTCATTCGTCTACCCGAGTGGATTCAACATACTTTTCAAAAGTCTTTCAACATAAAGATCTCGTTCACACTGTGACACTCGACTACCTGGTTAAGCCAATGGCAAGATTGTTTGAAACAGACTGTTCAACGAATCCATGGCTACGGGAATTGGTCCGCCATTTGAGATATAAAGATTAAACTTGTGATATCATGTACAATGGAGCAAGTGCGAAAATTCAATTGCGGAAATGTGGCATTTGTACAAACAAAGCTTATTCCACGTTGAAAAATCAAAATCTGACCAGCGGATTAACAAGAGAAACCCAATCGGTTAAAATTGCATTTAACTTTAATAACGGATGAGCCACCCGCATTGATTTGTTCATTTTTTTATGAAATTGAAAATAAATTCAATAAATGCTTGATGTTTATTGATGAAATCCAGCAGTTATGAATTGAAGAGGGGGCACGATAGATATGATGTTCGAGCCTCCAGGTTTAAATTTCGATACAGTTTTACATTTGATGATACATCCGTAATCCAGATTCTGGGATATGAAACCGGGACCAGCATTGTTTGTAAAAATAAATGTGACATCTTGGCATTGTATGATGGGGATTAGGTTAGGTCGATTGAGGTCAAAGGTCATTTATGCTTCTAAAATCAATTATGTTGTTGATCATTACTTCAAGGACACTCCGTTTCGTCTTTAGCAGTCGTTTAATTTGGGTTTCACAGCCCCTGGGAAAAATCAGTCAACCATTGACCCCACAAGGTCAAATCGAGAAAAGACGGTATATCTTCCAAGATGTCAAGTTCTTCTTACGGCATTGTTTAGGGAGTAGCTAAAGTAACCGCTTGATAACAGAGTAAAGAGCGTGAGTCTTTACAAAATATCCATAATAACCGCTATAGCGCACATGAATTGATAGTTTATAAAAGCATCGATACGTTGCGCTCGTTTGACCAACTTTATGAATTAAATATCGATCGATAGATGGTTATGTGCTCTCTTTGTTCCGTTTTCCAAACCGTCTTTCAATTTTCCGTGAACCAAATTCTTTTGGATTGCTATTGATTTTGTCGGAAATTTCGGCACATATTTTTGATGCGTTCTACCCGAGAGCATTCTGCTTCACACTTTTCGCAGGTTTTAAGACTTTCAGACATCTTATAAACAGACAAATATGATTAGTTTGTTTCATCAGTCGGGATTTTTTTGTTGATTAGAGACGAGTAGTAATGTTTTTGAACGCATGTCCTCCTGAGGAATATTCAAAAAACCTGCACGCACCGAATTGAAATTTTCGCGACAGTTACGTCTGGAATCAGGAATTTTAACCAGAGGAGTACCCTCGTTCATTGCTGCTAGCTGAAGGAAAACAGGAAATAGAATTTAGCTTCGTGTTTAGATAGACCATGTGGCTTCTGATGGTTATATGTCACGGACATTGGGGCCTAATCGCCTTGACCGCTGAAGATATTGCAGCTTATTATAACAAATTGTATGTACAGTTAAATCTCGTTACTAGACCACCTCACTAGTATGCCACTCTCGGTATAATATCACTTTTGTTCTGTCATGGCAAATGGCATGGTAGTGGCATATTAACGAAGGTTCGTAAAAATAGTCTTACAGACAAATCTCGCTACTAAAGCCACTTGTCGAGATGGAGCAAGATTGAAGAGTAAAGAATTTATGGTATAAAAAAGCTTGTCGCTGTACAACACCAAAGGATATTCGTATATATATATATATATATATATATCCAATTAATATGTTCAGAGTGACACCACTTTCATACAGTTTTTAAGCAAAGAACTACCATGCAACACTGCTGAAAGCGTTGGTTTAATCAAGGAAACAAACTTACACGGCTTTTGATTTAGAATCCAGGGAACGGGATACGTGGTCCGTTAGCACTGCAAGTGCGTCAACTGTCGAGCGATTTTTCCGATAAGCAAACTAACGAGAATCTTCTGTTGTTGTTGTTAGCCTCCTTCGGTCGATGTCGACCATGGATGTACATCACAATTGCATGAATTTTCATGTTCTACAGCTTTTTGAATGACTAAACAGTCTGATTCGGGAGGAACAATCTCTCCCGCAGCGCTGGCAACGATAGTCAGAAATCGGTTGTATTGCACCAGTTGCACGCCGGCGGTGTGATCTGCGTTCAGCAGCCAAGAGCTGTATCTGCTCCTCCCCCGCTTGCAGACAACGCTTTACACAAAGCCTCCAATGTGAGCGGTCAAGAGCAAGTTCTTCCCACCTCGACGGGTCAATGCCAAGAGCTTTCATATCTCTTTTACAAACGTCTTTGTACCGCAAGTGCGGTCTGCCCAATGGTCGACTTCCTAATTGCAACTCACCATAGAGTAGATCTTTCGGAATACGACCATTTTCCATGCTGTAGACGAGAATCAACCGTTGATCAACCAATGGTTGTTTCAGAGTCGGCGATGCGTCTAACAATTTGATAACTTGTGTAGAAATCTCCTCGTCAATTTTCTAACTTCAATTTCTAATTTCATTCGCGTATCTGTCTTGACCTGGGTACCCAGACAGTATTTTGGCCCACGTACAGTATTTATTGTTCGGCACTGCCTGGATCACGCTTGTGTGATTTTATACAATTCACTTTTAGTCTTGTGGAGAAATTAATTTAATTGCCGAAAATTAGTGTACACGAATAAATACATTTTCTTCTTCCTCATGCGTAACGCGACTATCCGTAATAGAACCTTAAGTGGCGATGACATATCGAAAAACAAGTCAATGTGCGTAGACTTCGCCAATGGGAAAATATCGTTTTCCTAACGCGATTTTGTTTGTCACTCCTAAATCGGAATGGCGTCGTTGTAAGAGTAATTCAAGGTTTTTAATGGTCTAAAGAGCGACAAGCTTAACAACAACCATAGGCTGGTAAAAATTGAAATGTAAGAGTGTATAAACAAGATAAGGAATTAGATTAAGCAGTATATAAGTTTTCGGGAAACGAATAATTCAATATAAATTCGTCTTATTTAGTTTTAAAGTTATGCAAGCTAGTGGCATGAGCAACGGTTGAAGGTAAACTATTCCAAGTAAAACAGACACGGACAGAGTAAAAATACCTTCTACAGTTCAGGCGGGAATGTGGTACCACCACCACATATTCATGGGTCCGATAATTTATCGTATCCCTTCGCGTGAATAAATCCTGTAAGGGTTGGTACGGGGTATGGAATGTTTTGTAAAATAAGATAAGGTCTTCTCCGATTCGTCAATAGGGACAGTCAAACAGATTCAGTTGAGCTATCCTTTCTTTATAAGGCTTGTTTCGGATGCTGAGAACTGGTTTTGCTGAACCTGGGTGGCGAGACTCTGACTTGACTTGACTCAAGCGGATGAAGGATTCAACTGTTAAACTATCTGCCAGGTTGGGTCCAAAGAGATCGGAATTCGCAGTGGCTCCTTACCCTTCGTGATATGGCTCGAAATCGTGTTCAGTGGCGGTCTTGCTTTGGGCATCTTGGATAGTGTGATGAATATTGCATGCTGTCAAGGGAAGCGGCGAGGAAATTTTGTTATTGTGTTTTACTGTGAAATCCGTAACGAAGCTGTCATGCTGATGTCACTCTACTCGTTCAGAACACTTGGTACATGACAAGGATTGTTTGAATGTATGTTTGATTCGAGGTGTAGCACCACAGCCCAGTATCCGGACCAAATCTGCGGATTTAGTTTATCTCAAGGTACATCCCTTCGTAATAATTTCCCAACTTTACCTATGCCATGGTTTTATGGCATGGTGCTTGTTACCTGTGTAATGCTGTACTTAACGTTGATTATGTTTATAACTTATCTAGTATGTTGCTCACATCGCCTGCGATTACACACCACAGACTGTTTCATACAGCGAGAAACCAGCCGTAGTGTGTAAGTGAGTGAGCAACATATACCATTGGCCATCCATGAGCGCTTGACCAACTATCACTTTGTGAATCGGTGTTTGAACATCGGGGTTCGTGGTACGAAGGCTATCAAATTGTCTAACGCTTTTTATAACCTATTATACTAACTGTCGTGGGAAATTTTGTTCTCCAGAAAATGATTGAGTCCAACATAGTAAACATTGAAAATATGTACGGTATGGGGAAGTTTGCAACTCATGGTTTAGTTACCTGAACTTCGTTTAGCCCTCAAGGCTATCTTACTTTACTTTGTGCGACTATCTCCTCCTGGAGTATGAATCGGCTTCAATGAAGAGTCTTGGGAATTTGGGTACCAAACGGCGTCCCCAGCACCACTCGGCGTTGGTTCGAGTCAGCTTCTCTAGCCCTTGCACAACGAAGTGCGACCTGCAAGGCAGCATGGAGTTACCAGAACGAGGTGATGTACACCAACTAACCGTCTACGAGACTCTGCTCCAGATTTTTTTCAGGGTTTCTCCCGAAGCCATTCCCGCGATCGGGTATCCCGCAAGGCAGCGGAGGTTTAAAACCACGGTTTTCCTTCCCTTAGATGAAAAGCCTTCCCAGGCTAACGAACTTCATCTGCCCGAAGCAAACTGTTGGTATAAGCAGTTCCGCCGGCCTCGGGGAGCCACTCGTGCAGGCCATTAGTTGGACTTGATTGTCAGAGGCTACTTGAGACGCGCGACATATGGGAGCATTTTATTGACAGTGGGAGCTTATCCCCACTGCGACCCCCGGCTATGACAACCTGATAATTGCAAATTAATAAATCCAGATTAGGGACAAATTGGGTATGCAGGAGACGTTTCTTTCATAAAAAATATCTCATATTTACTACTCCGAGTACATTCCCGAAAATAATGGTCCTCTCTCTTTTTGGGAATGAGCGAAACTCCCGCCTTCATCGCAACGAAAAGAATGTTCGCTGACCACCAAGCGCCACAATCACCTCAACTAAACAAACAATTCGAACTATCAAGGCCATCGTCTCTATTGACGTGGCTTACCAGTTGCATTTAATTAGAATAAATTTTCACATCGTTTGACACGGAATGACCACCCTCGAAAACCAGTCCACGTCGAACGTAGCATTGGAATCATGGTTCATATCAACGGCCGGTGACACTTAAACAGAGGCTCACCAAGTCACACATGTAGGGGAAAATGAAAAAATGTAATGTCGCGTTTAACCAGCATGATGTGAGGAGTAACCATTTCGGTACCCTATTTAAGAATTGCCTGAACGAGGTTGGATCAAATTAGGCTGCCCTGGAGCAAACAGAAAATTCGGGTAAAAATTATTTACCGACAAATGTTGGTCACCACAGATGCTATAGCAACGTACGTGTCTCTCCGGCGCAAACGGGCAAGATAATTTGATGAGCTACAATTCCTGTGCATCAAATGAAACGGAAAGATTGCCTTATTAGGGACACATGACAATGCGTAGCATCAGTTGAGAGACACATGATACCAGCGCGAACACAATTCTTCATCAGGAACACCAAATCAGAAAATATGACAAACTAACAAACTAATTGAAATAACCACGATGTTGAAACATAGAGTCACATAGTGATTCTTAGTCAAGTGCTCGAGGCGCTCAGGGATGACCAATGTGATGTTTCGCTAAAGTGGTTCAATGGATAAGTTCAAAACCCACCACCAATGAGCATTTTAGGAAAAATGTGTGCGAACTTTGTTCCACACAATACTTGGAACCGGTAATACTTGGAAAATAACCACGACAACTTAACACCCAGTCCAGTGGCTGAAATCATAATTTGCTGATGTAAGGTGCATTCACGACGAGCGCTAATACACAGAATATCATCCTTCAGCACAACCAGGAGGCGTCGAAATGATCGACGACGCCAATCGCAAACGTACAAGAATTCGGGAGAATTGCATGAGAGCGGTTCGAGTGACACCATCCTGGGATACGTGAGCAGATGGGCAACCTCAATATGCAAATCGTCAAGGTCACTCTTTAAGTGAACTGATTGGCAAATCAGAAGAATGTGTCAGGTATGTTTAGAACAGCATCGTGTTAAAGAGATTTGCATATGTATTGTGGTGCTCACATCCCCCACTATCGGTTTCTGGCTGTTTGCCTTCATCAGGTGGAGACAGTAAGATTAGATACAGTCAGCCTTGAAACAGTGGATAAATGGTAAACAAGTGTATATTTGAATGCTGCTGTTGCATAGGGTTCGTACAACGAACCACGATGTTCAAACACAGAATCACATAGTGACTCGTGGTCAAGCACTCAAGGGGCTTATGGATGACCAAAGTGATTTGTTGCTCATATCCCCAGAAATTACACTCCACAACCGGTTTCTGGCTGTTTGCCTTCATCAGGTGGAGACAGTAAAATTAGATACAGTGAGCCTTGAAACAGTGGATAAATGGTAAACAAGGTTATACTTGAATGCCACAGTTGCATAGGGTTCGTACAACGAACCACGATGTTCAAACACAGAATCACATAGTGACTCGTGGTCAAGCACTCAAGGCGCATGGGGATGACCAAGTGATGTTTGCTCCTTACCCCGCATTACACTCCACTACCGTTTCTGGCTGTTTGGCCTTCATCAGGTGGAGACAGCAAGATGAGGTTCAGTTAGTTTTGAATCAGGGGTAAACAAGGTTTTAATTGTATGTCACTGTTGTATAGGGTTCTTACAAAGAAGCAAGATGTTCAAATACAGAATTACAAAGTGATTCCTGACCTTTGTACTTGGGAATTTGAACATTGTGGTTCTTTGTACAAGCGATATAAGACAGTGAGATTTGCCTATATCAGTGTGTTTTATGCTGTAATGAACGAGTTTGACCAATTGGTGTTCCCTTTGAGCTATGGGATTCATGGGAAAACACGTGATTCGGGTCAGAATGTTTCCCTCATGGACGACTTGGCACGCAACCGTCAAGTGGATGCAAATCGCAAGGGATAATGCTGGATCGAGTGTCCCTGAAAAAACTCTGTGAACAGCATATTGGAAGCGACTGACAGGACGATATCCTCCCCATCCACACAGGTACTATGTAAAGTACACCATCGAACTAATGAACCGGGAGATAACACAGGTTCCCATGTGCCCCGACAATGTACATTCTAATGTCAGAAATGAATTCCGGTAAAGAACCGTAACGCCAGAGAATGAGTATACGCTGGTTGAGCGCTAAACTAGAAAAACAAGTTAAATAAAGGCGATTCTTTGGGTCGTATTCTTTGTGAGAATCTCGCCGGTGGGTTGTGTCAATTTAACGAAATATTCACTTCAGTTTTGTTATGTTAACCGAATCTACCCCCTCTAACACACAACACGATAACGGTCGTGTAGTCAAGTCGCAAAGTAAGCGAAAGGAAATGCAATGATTAAACTGGTAACGTTTCGCTTCCGACTCAGAAGCTTCGTCAGACCAAGGGTGTCAGTACGAATAGAGACCAAGCGTAAATGTCATTAACCTGACACCTTTGGTCTGACGAAGATTCTGAGTCAGAAGCGAAACGTTACCAATAAACTACTCTCACCGATTCATTACAAACTTTCTTATTCCATGATTATGATTCCCCGATCGGTCACGAACATTTTCCATTGCAATGATTACACTGTTTTCAAGGTCATACCCAGCCAAACTAGTCGAGAGCCAAAAAGCGAAATCCCAACACGATGACTAGTTTAATAGCAATTTTGCGGCACCGATTGACAAGTAGCAGATAAGAAAATAACAAGGAAAAGGCACAAAGATATCTGAAAGTCACACGGAGTAAAAAAACAACCGAACACGATTAATTTTTCAATTCTGAAGTTGAAAAATTACCGCTTTGTAGTACAACTAAATTGATAGAAATATTAAAAGAAATTCACAGCACGTGTGAGCGCGGTCCGGGGAAAAGAAGTCAAGGGATGTAAAAATTTACACGATTCCGAAGAAACAACACAGACTATGCAGCGTTCCGGTTATTCAGGGGCAAGTAATTGAATCGGGGGCTCTGCTGGGAACGGTAGTATCCATTTTTGATTAGAGCTTGCATCACAATGAGCTAGAGAAAATCAATAAGTTCTATTTGTTAGCCATGAAAAAATGCACTAAAAACAAACAAACACACAGCCCTTCAATTTAAGCTGAGCAAACGGTAGCTAGTGGACATAAAGCCAGTTAGATTGCACAGATGTGCAACCGTGCAGTGCTTCTGTGTTGTGCAGCTAACCCTGTGCTGAATTGAATTGCCGCCGGTAGTGGGCTGCATTCGAACATACGCTGTAGTCTAACTGCCATTCTTTGTGATACGACTGGTTGGGCAATTAAAGCTACTCAAATGTGTCAGTCTGAGGAAAGGTTCATGAACGCTTGATTGTGATCGGTCAAATGGTAGATGGCAGACTACAACGGTGATGGTCGTTGGTTCGAATCCCACCTGAAGCGAAGGATATGCATTGCTGATGAGCGAAGCTCAAGTCCAGTGTTTCCATTATGGATCGTCGTGATCTAATTTGTGGGTATTTAGATGGACTTGGCACGGATGATTAGGCAAAAAAACAAGCACACTGTCATTTCTATTTTCATTATCTTATTTGACTAGGCCTGGGAAGCTTGACAGTATTTTAGCCCACGTAGAGTTTGTGACTGTGCACACTGTGCCTGGATCAGGCTTGTGATTTCATACGTACATGCATACACCGCAGTGTCAAATTAATTCACAAAAGTAGTATGCGAAAACTTTCTACTCTCCTTGTGTCATCAATTGTGGATAGCCCAGGATAACAGGACAGTATCTCAGCACATGGCTATCCGACAGTTTGCAATACGTGTGATTTTCGGATGCTAGTGAAAAATCGAAGGCAGTTAGTTAGACTTCAAGGTGTTGCAAACAGGGCCAGATTTAAAGATCCCAGTGTAGTCGTCTACGCGAACTCGAGCTCTGGTGGCAGTGTTATAAGCTTTATTTAGATAAACGAGTCATTCGAAAGATAACTATGCCTGAGTTCAGACTTGTGAGTTCATACAGGTATGTATGTATGAATAAATGTATATATGTATGTTTGTGTGCATGTTTGTATGTATGTATGTATGTATGTATGTATGTTTGTATGTATGTA
>JACCGJ010006041.1:0-25916 GCA_013407085.1 Atriophallophorus winterbourni
TATGCCATTATATGCTGTTTTCATTGATTTACCGAAGGCATTCGACTACGTCAGCAGGGAGGGTCTTTTTAAAATGCTTGATCTGATAGGCTGCTCTCAAGACCGCTCCAACTAGTTATTTCGTTCCACTCAAGCATGAAGTTCTCACTACATTTTAACGGTTTCAGCTCAGAACCCTTTTAAATTCGCCAATGCGTCAAGCAAGTGTCTGTTCTTGCTTCCAAGCTGTTCGGCATTTTCTTTGCTCTGTTTCTGAAGCACATTTTTAGGACGAGTACAGAAAGCATTTTCCTACGAACGCGAGGTGATGGCAAGCTTTTCAATCTAAACCGGTTGTTAGCACAAACCAAGGCACGGGATGTGCTAATCCGTGACCTGCAGTTTGCCGACGATGCAACCATTATTGCTCACTCCAAAGAGAAGCTCCAATCGCTAATCAACTGTTTTTCGTCGTCATGCAATTACTTTGGGCTAACATGAGCAAGACCAAAATCCTTGGTCAAGGGACTATATAGCCTCCAATCATCGCTTTTTGAAACTCTCAGCTTAAACCAGTACATCATTTCAAATATCTTGGTTCAACCATTGCGGATAACCTCTCTCTAGACACGGAGATTGATAAGCGGATTTGCATTGCAGCTGACATTTTGTCCCGATTGAACTCTCGTGTTTCGTGTAATCGCAAGTTGACTGTAAAGACAAAGATGATGGTATAGAGCGCGTGCGTACTAAATGCTTTACTGTACGGCAGTGAAACCTGGACCACCCACGCAACGCACGAAAGGAAGCTGAATGCTTCCCATCCACGAAGCATCCGTCGTATGTTGAACATATCGTGGATGGACAGAGTCACTAATGCTGAAGTGCTTTCAAAAGCTTGTCTACGGAGCATGTTTACCATTTTACGAAAACGCCGATAGCGGTAGCTTGGTCATGTCTGCAGAATGGAAAATGGTCATATTCCGAAAGATCTACTCTGTGGTGAGTTGCAATTAGGAAGTCGACAACTGGGCAGACCGCACTTGCGGTAAATATACGTTTGTAAACTTGGCATTGACCCGGCCAGTTAAGCAGAACTTTCTCTTGACCGTTCACATTGGAGGCATTGTGTAAATTGTTGTCTGCAAGTTGGGGATGAGCAGATACAGCTCTTGGCTGCTGAATGTAGATCACGCTTTTGGCGTACAACTGACGCCCTACAACCGTGTTCTGACTATCATTGCAAGCGCTGCGGGAGAGATTGTTCCTCCCGAATCGGACTTCTTAGTCATTCAAAAAGCTATGGAACATGAAATTTCATGCGATTGTGATGTACATCGATGGTCGATATCGACCGAAAGAGGCCAACACACACACACACTCATCATTTGAGTAGCGGTCCAAGTTGATGTTTATGAGATGACGAAGCTGATGCAGATGCGGTTGAATGCATGTTCCTGAACAAAATATCAACATTTGTGTGCTTACCCGCAGCACACACACTACGAACATTCTTGTACTGATAACATTCATCAAGTATTTCCTGTACGAACATGCTTTGAAACATTGGGAAAATGGCGAAAACCCAAAAACGAATAAACAACCGTTGGATGAGTCTGGTACATCCAAACATTTTAATCACGTGTACTGACACACGTGGATGGTGTTGCATTCGGTGGCCGGTCACTTAATCGCCAGATACTTAATCACCGACACTTAATCCCCAGACATTTAACCTACAGATGTTTAATCATCGAGTCACTTCATCCCTAGTCAATTAATCCACAGTCACTTAATCCCCAGGGAAGGTAGTAAGTTTGTCAGACACGTGTACAGCGAGATTAGTTACATCTAACGATGATATCGTAAGTACTTTCGCACTTCATAATCACGGGTGCAAAAAAGAAAAACCCAACATGCACTCTCCCGTCCATGCAAAGTGACGCCATGATTGATGTTCCTAATATATACAGAGATTTCTTGCTGTATGATTCTAAAGACCATAATGACGATGCAAGATCTTTTATTTTCGGTGATCAAAGCCTGGTTGGTGCACTGTCTGTTAGCAAGATATTGTTTGCTGATGGGACGTTAAAGGTTGTACCTTCGCTTTTCTACCCGTTGTATACTATACATTTTCAATATGCTGAAGGCGTCACACCACCAGCAATTTACTGTTTTTTTACAAAACAAAACAGCAAATACATATGATAAGTTGCTAAGTGTATTGCGAGATATGGCGCCAAATTCAGCAACAGATGTGATTTTAACTGACTTTGAAAGTGCAGATATGAATGCATTTCGCTCAAACTTCCCATCCGCAAGGCTGACTGGATGTTATTATCATCTATCCAAGCCATACAACAAAAATATGTGAACTAAAGACAGACGATTTACGCCTCATGATTAGTTGCCTACTAGCGTTGGCATTTGTGCCGTTGAATGATGTAATCGACACATTTGAGATTTTAGCCGAATCTGTGCCTCAAAGTGAGAGGATTAATGAACTGTTATCTTATTTTGAACATACATTGGTTCGAGGTCGACGAATTAGAGGTAGAAGATAAAACTTTGCACCAGCTATATTTCCACCTGAAACCTGGAATAAGTATGAAGACGCTAATAGTGGTGTTGCCCGAACGAATAATGCTGTAGAAGACTGGCATCATGCATTACAGTCAATCTTTTCTTGCCAATATCCCACCATGTGGACATTTCTTAACGGTTTGCGAAAGGATTGCCGACAATATACGGCCTCTGTTCTTCAAGCAAGTGCTGGGGTTCATATCAAACAGAGGAAGAGGTATGCTGAGATATACGCCAGAACATCTCGAGCAATTCAGCGATACTGAACTGTGGAAAGATTTACGTTCTTGAAATCAACTGTATATCTCTTCTGCTAAATAAATTCATTTAAACGTATTCGCATTCTTGAAAAGTTATCAGACTGGAGATTAAGTGACTGAAGATTAAGCGCCTGACGATTAAGTGTCAGGAAACCGTTACAGTCGTGTGCTTGAAGAATTTGTATCTATTTTGCATGCATTTTCTTCACGCAAAAATCACGACCGGTCTCACGCAGTTTTCACTCTTCGGGTAGAAACAATACAAACAGGGTCTTCATGACCTGTTGAACTTGTTAGCCATTGTTGGGTGAGCTTCATATGCCAAACAAGTTCAATCTAATGAGTCCACTTAGATGTAGATAGGTTCCTCTCATGGGATTAAAAAACAAAATCCCTCACACACACACACACCTAACGGCCGATTTCTTGCTGTTTTCCATCATCACGTGATGATACAACGATCTAGACTGGCATGTCTTGAAACGGTAGAGAATTGGTAAACAAAGTTTGAAAATTGAAGCCCTGTTAGATAAGGTTATTACGTGTGCAAACACACAGATTGTGTGAACGAAATATCCATATTATATGCATTTCCAATACTTGCAGTTGTTGATCAGTTTCGTGTTGTTAATATTCAACTATACTAAGTATTATACAATGCATTGATTTTCATTCGAAAACCCTAATATTTTCGCTTCATTTCACCATAATATGAAAGCCAAAGATGATATTGCCCCAACCTCGCGACAAATCATTAATCTGAGTTTTCCCTGTCATTATTTAGATAGCAGATATGAAAGAGTGATAAAGTGATAAATATATTGTGCGGTGCTGGTGTTGCCAGTGCGTAAAATCCACAACATATTTCTAGCTGTCTACAGTCATCACGTTCGGGGAACTTTGCAACGGCGTTAAAAGATGTGATGTTTGAAAGCCACTATAACATATAGTTAAAACAAGGAAACACTTTGATGAAATACAAAATCACAAAGTGATTTCCTGGCAAGCGCTCAAAGCACTTATAACCGACAAATGTAGTTCTATGCTCACATCCACCGCAGATGCAAACCCCATACACAAGAAAACAAATTGATAAAAACATACATTTCTGACCGACATGTTTACACTCCGTTGAATTATTTTATTCCTCTTTCGAACCAATTGGATGCGACCTTGAAAGTATGACTTGTTGAAATGTAATACCTAAATCTTATGGTATTGTACAGCTATTTGAATTTTTCACCGAGAATCTTGAAACCTACATCTTGAATCTTCTTATAAGTGCCTTGATTGCTTGATCAAGATACACTTAAGGACTCTGTCTTTGAATAATATAGCCGTTTGTAAGAACCGTATTTGACTATGTATTTCAGCCGAGTCAGTAATGTTTGAACTTCAGGCCACCATTAAGTGAAATCCTTAAAACGGGACATCTTTTTCAAACACAGAATCAAATAAGGTGTAATCTAAGCAACCATCTTTGAGCACCATGATAAATTGCTTGTAAAAAACATGTAAAACCTCGGCTGGGGATCACAGTTTAAAATAGTGGTTCCAAGTCAAACATTGTTTAGCATTCTCAAATTAATTTCAAGGTAACGAATATCCAAATCTTACACTAGTTTACCTAAAGATATTTTTGGTATGTAATAGAAAGTTTTCGGTTTAAAATATCTTATATTCAAATAATTTTAACACCCCTTAAAAGGTTAATCCGGACTTACCAGGTTAGTTTTTAAACAACTCCTTCTTCCCAAATCCACCCGTTATATTGTTCTACAATAAAACTTTTCTCATTGGTCCACACTTAATTCAGATGAGCTTGTTCGATCAATATTTCAGATCAAATCTGATTGGCCCATTAGGAAAAAATCGGTTTTCTATTCGTGCCATTGAGCATCCGAATAGGAAGGAAGGCGTTTGGACACGGCACACCGAATCGAAACAATAATTTGCAAATGAAAATTTTACTGACTCGAGTGACACATAAGTATGTGTTAAAGCGCACGCCATTTTGTTCTCTGGGTTAATTGAGAGATTGCATTTTGACGCTTCATCAGTAATCAGATACTTCATGCTGAATGTGAGATTTTAGTAGGAACTCGTAAAAAAAGAAATAATGGTTGCATTTTGGAATATACATTGCTAAAAATTGTTTTCACATCCTAGCATTGATACTGGTCTAACGGTCGATGGAATGCTTTCAGGATATACATTAAACCATATTAGTGAACCCGGAACTGAGTACTCAGAAAGTTTTAGGGTGAGAAAGCAATCAGCTTAGCAACATCAGCAGGATGACAAGGTGTATAGATAAAAATGTAAATCTTCCTCAGTCACATATCGCGCTGTTCGGTATGTACTCATCGAGTTTTGAAGCGAATTCTCCACTGATTCCTCAGCATATGAATTATTTGGGAAAGATTTTCAAAATGAAACAAATTCTGATCGAGAAATAATTACGACGATTATCTATTCGAGAATACGGGATGCTTGATGTCTTCGAATGTGTGCGTGTTTGGACAAGGGCCTTGGCACTTAGTAAATGTTTGCGGGTATGATGCTATCGACGTTTTAAAAAGCAGAAAACCTTTGCACAAATTTTGATGTTGAGGTATTGTTTCATAAGGTGATACACATGTGCTGTCACATGATCTTTTTACTTAGTGAATACAGTATAAAAGAGACATTTGTGTGACCCATTCGAAAACGGGCTTCAAATTAATACTTGTTTTTCACGACCCGTACGGCCTGTGACAATTCGAGTGTACAAAAAATTTGGAACAGGTTGGTCGTGCTAAACTTATCCAACAGTGGATTGGAGCATAACTTGATTACCATTCTTCCAACCTAACAAGTCATGCTTATCGTGATTGTACTTGATGAGTGCAAACACCACGAAACCGGTCGTGGGGTGTGTTTGATAAAAATGCCGTCAAGCACGAATTTTTTCGCGACCTTGTTTTAAACCCCATCAACATGAGTGTGGGTACATGTGATTAAACAGGTTGGTTGAACCATGCTTAGGCATCAGTGGTATACAAGCGCAACTTGTTTTCCATTCTTCAAACGCATGTAGATTCTGATCCTTCTGTCCCTACTTGATGAATGAAATCAGTTTGAGACTAGTCGTACTGCGTGCGTCTATGTTTATTTTGGAAAGCACAGAAAGGTTGTTAATATTTCCAGGCTCAAAATTCAAGATTCAAAATTTATGGTTGAAAAAGCTAACTTTACAATAACCGTATAGGTCGAACTATAGGTACAAATTTATCTATGTGTAAATAAAATCAAAATCAATGAGATGAAGATAGTTTATTAATTGTTAAGGACTAAATTTGAATTAGTTCTCATATAATCGTCAAGTTTTGATTTGAATATAGATAAACTGTTTGAGCTTACAAAGAATTATACCAACACATGAGCACTTTTGTTCGTAATATTTGCTTTGCGTGAATATCCGGATAAAAATATGGACAACGATCAAAATGTCCTATTTGAATATAATCAACATTTCAGCTCAAACATTAGTTATACAACGTCATATAGAACTGGTGAAATAACTACATCAGATAGCACGAAATGATACCAAGATATATGTTACCTCAACTGATCTACCTTGGCTTCCTTGTAAAAACAATATTCAAAAACAAATATGATGAATGACCTTTAATTTGAGAAACACAATCTGGTCAATATAATAATATAGTTTCGATCGATGTAGGTCACTTCCCAGTGGGAGGCATTTAGAAATGATTGAAATGTTTATAATCTATACCTTTCAACGTTTTCGTCTTTATTCTCACGGAGTTAAGTCTAAACTTGTTAACTATTCTTTAAGGAGAAAGAATCTTTTAACCTCAAACTTCCATAGCCCTGTGAATACAGCCAATCGTCATAAAGCTCCAAGAGACAAATTTGGGAAAAATTCCCAAGTGAGTCCCGTGAGTCTGATATTGTAATCAACTGCGACCTGACAACTCCTCCAACTGCATCGTTGCACAAAAGTATCAGCCTAGATTATATAAGCTCCAATGGCATGTTGGAGAGAAAGCAGCTACTTCAAGAACAAGAGCTAGTGCTTCATAATCAACTTCCGTTGAGTACATCTCAGCTAACTAATAGAGGGAAAACGCTATTCCGATTATGTGAATAATAACACGGGGAGAAGCAGATAGTGGTTAAAATCGATGACTCAAATGATCTATAGCTTTGAGCTCGGGGCAGCTTCTGACGGTGATATAAATCCTTAGGTTTATTTTGATAGCTACCATCGCCTCAAGTTGGGCTGCATCTAGTCAAAAAGGTGCCGTATCGTCACGGTTTGCTACCCTTATTTTGTGCATGAAAATTTCGAGCTAACTGAAAATCAGGCTGTATATTTCCTCACAAGCGAGAAGAAATGCTTTTTCGCTTGCGATGCCCATCCATGTTTGGCATTAAGCGAAGAAGGAAAACAACAGCATTGTGTGGCTCTGTGGAACCATTCATCTTGCTTCTTGGTGCGGGAATATTCTAGGTTTTCGTCTGCTTTTTACTTACCCTTATTAAATCTAACCAATAGTTTTTGACAATGTTGACAGCCACAATTGGAACCATGCAGCACTAAAACAGGAGAGAGTTTAAAACAATTTGACCATTTCAAATCAGCAATTACGCTTGATAAATTACCAATAGCATATTTCAGTTCACTGGATTAGATGTACGTAGATTTGGTCGTATGCGTTAGACGATATTCAAATATACCATTCATTATTACGATTAAGCTAGGCTCCTTGTGTCATGGTAACACTGAATGAGAACGAACTTAAGACAGTGAGCATATATTAAGTAGTAGTATGCGTGCTAAAGAGCTTTCTGAAGCTGGTCTACAGAGAGTTTTCACTATACCACGACCGCGCTGCCTACAATAAATAGGCTCACTGAACCTAATTTTCTGTCTCCACCTGATGACAGCAGACAGCCAGAAGCCGGTAGTGGAGTGTAATTTTGGGGGCTGTGAGCAACACATCACTTAGGTAATGTCTATTTGTTGGCTTTCCTTGTTCGTTGTCGATTATCACAAGCGAATGATGGTTTTTTGCTCCGCACCATTTAGAATGACTAAACAGTCCGATTAGGGAGTGATAATCTCTCCGGCATCGCTCAGAGCGATAATCAGTAATCCGCCGATCTGCGTTAGTTGCGCGAAGATGAAGTTAACTACGTTTAACAGCTCCTGGCACACCGCATTCTTTTCGGTCCATATGGTGACGAGATTCCCCGTTTCTTCCGATTGGTCGCTGAATAGATTACTCGTGGACATTACATTAAGTTGAAGAAGACTAGAAGACTTAGGCTGAGTAAAGCGAGCACGTTGTCCAAGCGGGTGGTAAACACTTAGAACAGTCTACCGAATGAGCTCCGGTTTCTACCATCGGAACAGATAATCAAGAGGGCAATCGAATAGCATTTGTTGAGACGGATATACCTGATCCCCGGAGTGATGTTGTGTTTGTCTTCTACTCGCAAGGCTTCGGTTGTCAGCAGATCCACCCATTTTTATTGTTGCGAAGAATCTAAAACGGGATTTTAACCCTCCTGATTTAGATCCAGAAGAAGAAAAGCTATATTTGCTCTTCCCAGATTCGACACAGTGCCTCCAAATTAATCTATCTGCCCAAAGCGCGACTTCATGATTTCCGAAAATGTTCAATCTATTACGTGAGCGCGCATACGTTGATTGGGTCAAATGTAGAATTTTTGATTATTTTAAATGAAAAAATCGATCCATGGGTAAATCATACTTGTGGTACATAAATTTGCGAACTTTATATGAGTGAGACAACATGGAGTAGAAGATATTGACCATACGAGCTTGTAACAAGTTGCTTCTGTCCGAAAAATTGGAAACACAGTACAGTATCGAGCGTCATGTTCAAGCTTGTGAGGAGCAAATACTGCTCTCGGCTGTGGATAGTAGATCACGTTTTCGCATACAACTGACGCCATCAACCCTGTACTGCTTATTTCTGTAACGGCCGACGGAGAGATTGGAACTTAATTACTTACTTTAATTTTATGCGACTATCTCCTCCTGGAGTATGAGACGGCATTTTTAGAAGAGTCTTAGGAATTTGGGTACAAAGTGGTGTATATAGCATTGCTCGGCGTTTGTTCGAGTCAGCTTCTCTAGCCTTTGAACAACTAAGTGCGATCTGGAAGGCAGCAGGTAGTCGCCAGAAAGAGGTGGAGTGCAACAACAAAATGTCTACGAGATATTGCTCCAGGTTTTTCCTCAGGGTTTTCTCCCGAAGCCATTCCCGCGATCGGGTATCCCACAAGGCAGCCGAGGTTTAAAATCAGGGTTTTCCTTCCCTTAGATGAAATGCCCTCCCAGGCTAACGAGCTCCATCTTTTCGAAGCAAACTGGTTTTCAGGCGCCAGTCACTCGCCCTCGCCAATTCTCCTGTTTGTAAAGCCGTTCGGCCAAGCTGGAGAAGACACTCGTGCAGGCCAGAAGCTGGACTTTGTTGTCAGAGTCTATTTGAGACGCGCGCCATATGAGAGTATTTTGTAGACACTGAGAGCTTATCCCCAATGCCACCCCAGTAATGACAATCTTTTGAACCAAGAGAGATTGCAGCTAACGAAAGGGACCGTTTAGTTATTTAAAACGCTACGGTGCATGAAACGATCATGCGCTTGTAATATACATCCATGGTCGACATTGACCAACAAGTCTGCAAAAATGTTTGTCAGATAAAGTTCACGACTGGTCCGGCTGATAACGTTAGTCTATTTGGCCGGTCTGCTCATTTGTGATCACTGGATAATATGCCATGCAGTGAAGCGCAAAACCATAATATAGTAAACGAAGGTCACAGTCCAACACTGAGCAGTAAATATGCAATGCTGGTTTGCTTTAATAAAAGCGTACATAGAGTCTAGTCCTTCCATTTTGAACCACCGTTATCACATATTTGAATATTTCGTTAGATTTTGTACACTAGAGTAGTCACAACGACTAAATTATAGCAAAGCAAGCCACAGACCTATTCTTGGGTCGCAGGTGCCAACTCTATGAACGCTATCGAGATAAAGTTTATTTGCATGCATTTGCATCACACACACAAACCACGACTGTTTTGGAGCTAATCACACTCATCAGGTAGGGGTAGAAGGATATAACTTGAACCCACGCAACCTCAGGATCAATCTTCACAGTTCACTACAAATTGGTGAGCCCAGAGACGAATTCAATTCGATTCATTTTATGAAATAATACAAATAACTAATACAAAAAGGAAAATGATTTTAGCAATTAATTTACATTACCGATCTTCGAAACGGCTGATCCACCTCTCTGGTTTGCAAAGATGTAACATCTATTCAAGTAAAAGCGTGTTCAAACGCAATGCACACGCTGCAACCGCGCTGTTGGGATGCTTCCAACCTCCGTCTCCATAGAAGTTGCTGATTCAATTTATGAATAACCTACCACAGATTCTAACGTTAAGCTCAAATCTGCGATTATTTATCGAATTGGTTCCAACGATTAGCAACATTTGCGAAAAATGTTATCCAGCTCTGAGCTAGGAGATCGAACACCTTCACAACACTCACGCCATTTGTTACAGTTACAAAAGACACAGAAGCTTGACGATTGAGTACTACGATTGAGTACTACGATTTTCGCGAAGTTCTGGTTATCATGCTAAACGACATTACCCTAGACAAGCTTGCTTAAGTTGCAGATGAAGTCTATGACATCTCTCGTAACACATCAATCTTCACGTTCAGCAAACCAATTTTCAGCCCTTGTACTTTCAGCGCAGATTTGAAATAGGATATTTCCGATTTGAAATCCCATATCAGCAATTAGACTTCACAAATCCAGCATTTAAACAGAAGTCGAAGCCGTTTTCATAGTGGAATGGACCCCATGCATCATTGAAACACAAAACCACAATCAGGGAAGCTACGAAGCCAGACATTCAAATTGGCATCTCTGTCTGGCAATAACACCTGACGCTTATTCAACGTCACTGATGTTTCAACAAAGATACGTTTTCTGATCGACACCGGAGCCGAACTAAGCGTCATCCAACTCACAAACTAAGAACGCGGAAACCACTTTTTATTAGGCGAGGAACGGTACTCGAATAACCACATACGGCCAACGATCACTTCCCCTCAAACTTCTTCTGCGACGTAACTTTCGATGGATCTCCGCTGTTACTGATGTTAAAATCCCTATCCTGAGATCCGAATTCCTCTCACACTTTAATCTTTCAGTCATCGTGAGTACACGAAAACTCATTGACAATGTCACAAAGATAAACGTAATCGGTTATTTCTGTAATTCACCCATACAAAATATTCGAGTCCTAATTTCAGATACTGCAATGAATTAAGTTTATCTCGGGAGGGAATTTTCGGATATCTTCAAACCCTGTACACACAACACTCTTCTGAAGCATGACATCGAACACCCTATTTCTACTCGTGGAATCGCGGTTTTTAGTAGACCACGCAGACTGGAGCCAAAAAATTAAGGCGGACAAACGAGAATTCGAGCATATGATGTAACACGGAATAATCCGTCCATCAAATTCACTTCGGGCCACAACTCTTCACATGGTCGAAAAGAACAAATCGTACACCTGTCGTCCATATTGCGAATATCGTGCTTTAAATCTTGTAACGATCCCAAGTGGATATCCTTTTCCGCACAAAAATGACTTTGTACCATATTTTACGGAAAGTCTGTGTTCTCGAAGTTGGTTTCAGTGCGCGCATATCATCAAATGCCGTAGCTGAGAATGATATTCCAAAAACTGCCGTCATCACTACATTTGTTCTGTTTGAATTTCTTAGGATGCCATTCGGCTTACGCAATGCTGCACAAACGTTCCAGATATACATGGACCAAGTTTTCTCAATTATTCTTTTGTCTACGTGTTAATTAATGATATCCTGATGGCGAGTAAAAATCACACTGAACATCTTGAAAACCTTCGTGAAATATTTTAATGTCTATCACGCTACGGTATTGTGGTTAATTTCGATGAATGTCTGTTTGGTGTGAGCTCTGTCGAAACTCTTGGACACAAAATTGATAGTTCTGGAGCAAAGCCGTTACCGTAAAAACTATTACCTATCCAAGATTATCCATCTCCCAACTCTATCCGTCAAGTCAGACGTTTCTTTGGTTTGGTCAACTATTATAGCCGCTTTATTCCACGATGTGATTTCACAACAATTGACTGACTTGATACGAAAGAAAATGGGGGAATTTTAAATGAATGACGAAGCCATCAAATCATCCGATCTACTCAAATTTGCTCTAAACAAAGTTACTTCAGAGACTTACCTATCAAATAACCCCAATGCTCTGTTGTCTCTCTCTACAGACGCATCACAGAAAGCAGTCGGTGCAGTCTTTCAACAAGAAGTAGACAACATCACCAAGCCACTCGCTTTCTTTTATCGTCGTCTTCAACCAGCTCAAACTCCATTCCGTACGTTCGGTCGTGAGTTAATGGCTATCTATTATGCAATACAACATTTCAGACATTTGCTTCAGGGCCGTGATTTCACAGTATTGACGGATCACAAGCCACTAACATTCGCGCTTGCTGCACTGTTAGATTGATACTCACCTCGAGATAAACGTCCCTTGGATTATGTCTCACAATTCACAAGCAACATGTGATATCCTTCCGGCTCGTCAAACACAGTCTCAGATAATTTCTTTCGCATTTAATTAGGTGCTATCGACCTGCCTTAAATCGACTTTAAACATTTAGTACGTTTGCAGCGAAATAACACGGTAATAATTCGGTACATTACTACACAGAACCGACACTTAAATCCAATTTTTATCTGGTTTGTGACATGTCTACTAGCAAAGCCCGTCCAATTGTCTCTCCAAATATGAAATGTACAGTATTCGAGCAATTACAAGGTTTTGATGAAAAATCACGAATGTTTGCTGTTATGTGAAATTAAAATATATATTCAGTCCATTATTTGAATTTGTAATCTATATATCTACATTATGGCTCACATTACTTTCCTATGCCTAAAGGCTGGCTGTGGTAAGCATAAAACCAAAGAAATCGAATGATATACCTGCAGGCGCTGGGCGCACCAAAAATGCTTAGGTTTATCAAACGGACATTATAACTTCTATGTAGTGCATACATGGTTCGAATGGGTCGGTATAGAATGATAAGATGTTGCGAGGAAAGCTTATCGTGAGAAAATTTCTACAGTTACTTGCAACACTGCAGGAACCCAATCAGAAATGCTATGCGCAATTCGCGTCATCGCCCAAACTTATACTGCTTAAACAGCACGAAACCGGTCGTGTGACGGAAATGCATGCAAATGAATTTTTTGTTTCATGGTTATGAATTTAACCCCATTTAACATGTTTCTGGACACGTGTTCGAACAGGTTAGTCGTACCAGCCTCATACAACAGTGGCATACGAGCGGTCCTTGTTAACAATTTCTCTACTTTTTTAAGCGCATGCGGATCCTAATTTTACTGTCCCTACCTGATGAGTGCAAACAGCACGAAACCGGTCGTGGGGTGTGTGTGACGGGAAAGCATGCAAATGAATATTTTGTTTCATGGTTACGGGTTTATCCCCATTTAACATGTGTTTAGACACGTGATTGCACAGGTAGGTCACCCCAGCTTTATCCACAGGTGGCATACAAGCGCTCATTCTTTACCATTTCTCCAATTTTTCAAGCGCATGCGGATCCTAATCTAACTGTCCCTAGACGATGAGTGCAAACAGCTATAAACCGGTCTTGCAGTGTGTGTGACGGAATAACATGCAAATGGATATTTGTTTCATGGTTATTGGTTTAACCCTATTTAACATGTGTTTGGACACGTTATTGAACAGGTTGGTCGAACCAGTCTTATCCAACGGTGGCATTCAACCACTCCTTGTTAACCATTCCACGTATGTTTCAAGCGCATGCGAATCCTAATCTAACTGTCCCTACCTGATTAGTACAACGAGCGCGAAAGCGGTCTTAGGGTGTGTGTGACGGAAAAGCATGCAAATGAATATTTTGTTTCATGGTTATCGGTTTAAACCCATTTAACATGTGTTTGGACACGCGATTAAAAAGGTAGATCATACCGGGCTTATCCAATGGTGACATACAAGCACTCCTTGTTCACCATTTCTCCACTGTTTAAAGCGCATGCGAATCTTGATCTGACTGTCCCTACCCGAGTGCAAACCGCAGAAAACCGGTCGTGGGGTGTGTGACGTAAAAGAATGCAAATGAATATTTTGTTTCACTGTTATGATTTAACCCCATTTAACATGTGTTTGGACACGTGATTAAACAGGTATGTCCTACCAGTCTTATTTAACGGTGGCATACAAGCGCTCCTTCAATAGTAATATGTTACCACATTTGAACAGGTAAAAAACTTGGTAGTTCATCGGATTCTGCGCTCGTGTCTTCTCCAAAATTAAGCGCGGTTCATGGAAATGCCGTGAGCATACTTTACAAAAATGTTTGCATTGTGCGTATCTGATGACAGTCATTAAAATAGAACGCCTACATAAGTAAATTGAGAATCTTAGATGAATAAGAGACCTGGATTCAAGATATGGACTTTATTCCAGTTTAGCATTTTTTTAACATATACAGCTCTCACATCGGATAGTCCAAACGGTATACGCGGAGGTGGAGCTGTAATACTCCTAAAGCATGCTATTTATTACCAAGACTCTGACATCAAGATAGCCAACTTTGGCATCCTGCTGGTCTCGACGATCGTCATTGACGGTAGGCTCTCTTTGCGTTAGTCAGTTTATAAAGGGTACCCGGCGCTTCTTAGGAGAAGGACCAGAAACTTGGGGAACGTCTTACCAGATTGCTCTGTACAGACCCACGAGTCTATTTCATAGGTGGTTCCAACCTACCGGGTATTGACTGGGACACTCAAACGACCCATGATAGAATTTCTCAGGTATATCACGATTGCCTGCAGGTAAGTGAGAAAACTGGGTGAAAAGATGAACATTCAACATCTACAAGGATAAATTTTCTCTAAAGGCCCTAAATATTTGAATTTGGTAAAAGTAACCATTTCAAAATAATATTCCAGGCGCTTCCATGGTTTCATAAGTCACCAAAATTAGTGGCGTAATATAAATCGAGTTTACTGGAAGGAGGTATGGCTGTCAGCTTAACGATATTACTGCTTCTCTGAAACCAATGAAGTTGAAAAAAAAGTTATTCAACGTCATGGCATGAGTTTTCAAAATCATCACTGCCCTTTTCGACATGTACGGCTAAAGAACAAGCCACCTAGGTAAACTCCTGCGGTGCGGCGAAATATTATTAAGCGCGATAGACACTTGAGGGGATAAACTGCCTTAGCAACCTATAGAAATTTGTCGTGATATATGGATTCTAGAGACAACACTTAAACTTGAATGGAGGTTTAATCGATGCGCCGATACTTACCTGGCGAATTCGGCTAAAAGAAACCTGAGAAGTATTTCACTTAAGTTCAGTCTAAGGGTAAACCAAGGCACGACATGGCTACCCTAAAATTAGACAATGGCGAGAAAGTCAATTGTGACACTGAAAAGGCAGCAGCTTTGTTGAATTATTTTTTAAGCGTGCATAGAATGAATAGCGGTGCTGCAATTTACTCAGTCCCAAATTATAGCACGGAAATATGTGACTCTCTAAGCAAAGTAGATTTCTGCATGGTGGATGCCGATCGGGTCTTACGTAATCTAGTCAGAAGTAAATCCGCCGAACCGAACGATGTGCATCCTAACATTATGAAGGAAGTATATAAGGTACTAGCAGTAGTTCTTTTTAGGTTATACAAATATTCTTTCTGCGAAGGCATCCTACCAGATGACTGGAAGAAATTCATTGTCGTACACATTTCAAATGGAATGTTGCGCACATATTGTTAAGAATCTCGGACCTTTACGTTCCACTGGTGCTTTATGTAAAACCTTGAAAAGCCTTTTTAGAGAACGGCTGTACAGCAACCGCGTGCACAATTCATCATTAATCACGGTTCAACACGGCTTTCATCAAAAATGTTCGTGTCCTTGAATCTTCTTTTTTTGTAAGATATAGTTCCCAAGAGAGGATGAATGTGGACAGTGAAGAGTCTTTTACGTAGAATTTATTCAGACATTGGATTAGGTGATTCACAGGCTCCCAGGAATGAAGCGCGCGGCCGACGGCAAATCTAGTAAGCTTTACGACTTAATAACCCGTTTTCTTCGCAATAGTTTTTTCAGGTCTGTGTACGTGATACTACATCTGAGTTCACAAAAGCTACCAATGGAGTCCCGCAGGGTTCAGTACTATGCCCAATACGGTGTTTTGGCATCTTAGGTAGCATGTCCCCGCTATATGTTCGATGATGATGAAAAATTAAGCGGATCCAGTCATCATGGTTATTTGCTGGGAGATATTGGGAAGGTCATTAAATGGTTACAGAATAGGGAATTTGCTCTGAACCAAAGTAAATATCATCAGTTGTCTGCTGTTGTTGACAAATACAATAACCGCAGATAGCGTTAGGGTTGACTTTAAATATATTCAAAGGGTTATGGTTTTAGGTATAGTCGTAACAGCGGATTTCAAATGTGCTTCACAATGTGCCTTAGCTGCAAAACGAGCTAGATTAGAAGACTTCAGGTTTAAATCTGATCTGACATATAGAACGCCGGAAGTGTTATTCCCTTATATACGGCAATTGTCAGGTCGTATTTAGAACACTGGGAGCAAGCCTAGAACCTTTTTTTCTAAAAAGACCTATGACTTCTGGAGGGGGTCCAAAGTCTGGATACAAAAATGGTTGAAGTTATGTCTGGGAAAATCTACGAGGAACATCTCATTTATTCAAGTTGCTTCTCAATTCCGCGTCGGCGACTACAGAGTGACCTAATAGAAACCTTCAAAGTCCACCTGCTAACAAAAGCTGGAGCGATTGCGGTGAACAAGGTTGATGGTTCGGATATTTCACCAATCTGGCGTTTGATTCTGCAGCGAATAAGCATTAACGTGCATAACACCTAATATGCACATGGATTACGTAAGCAGTGAGTCAGCGGACGCTGTTCGCACCTGCACACAAAATAAACAATTTAGGGATTAACACAGCATTTATGGGGTGTGTTCATTTGTCTTGATCTCGCCTGTCTATCTTTGAGAACTCAGGATAAACAATGAAAAGGCAATTCAAACCTGAAAAATGTCCGTACCGACACCTTTGGTCTGAGGAAGCTTCTCTATTCAGAAGAGAAACGCTACGAAAAAATTGATATAACCGATAAATAACAACTATCTTTTCATGATTATGGACTCCAGATCGGTCTCAAATATATCTTTAAATATATCATATCTTGTTTAGAAGGCATCTTTTTGATGTACGCACTTAGTTTTCCCTAGATAACTCTTCAACAGTTGGTTAAGCGAAACTCTTTCCGTTTTTCTCAGTCGCAGCTACAAATACCTGGGACCGAAGGATGGCCAGGAGAACACCTGACGTATCATCGCATACGACGAGGATACTGAAGAACAAAAAACAAACTTTCGCAGTGGTGTATGCTCCTTTGAATCTTTCCACCGACAGAATTCTGGACGACCAGTATCTGTATCAATATCATTATCACAGGACGATATTATACCAAGTCGAAACGAGTGGCCAGATACTTTTGGAGGTGTGATTGAAGACACCAGCCACTAACATGATTGATTCTTACGGAGCAGCGGAGTATGTACATGTGAATGGAAGATGGGAGAGGTATGATTACCTATTTGGTGAGGGGAGTTTTTCTGTTGCATTCCAGCCGAAACCATACCAGAAGAATATTGAACCTACTGTTCGAAGTGGTGGACGCTTTTCTGGATTACCACCAGAAGTATTCTGGACGCTCGATTGGCGACTCTGCCACATATCCTCATGTGCAAACTGAAATGAACTGAATTGAAAAGGTGAGAGAATTAATGCATGCTGCATGTCCATCTTTAAGCTTTTCAGCCATTTACAGTTTTGTGTGAACTGAACTGAACACAACAATAATATTACAAATGCGCAACTGCAAACGATACAAAAAATTCCGTGCTTGTGATCATCTGATAACAAACTTTATATTTTTGCAACTTTAACTTGATTCATGTTAATTTATATAGCAGGTCATCCAATGGCGGTAATACAAATGTCCGCGAAATTATATTATGGTCAATTTTACTATGTATATTTAAACCGTTTGTTTCGCGATAGTCAAGGCAATATTGAAGATACACAAATACTCGCATTCCATATTGATCACTATCATCTAAATTATTCATAAGAAATTATTCGAAAATTTTTGAAATTCATTAACTTTGCGAGTTCATCGATGAAATGTGCAAAATGATTCGAATTTCTTGTATTTTCCTCTACTCTAGCTTCATTAAAAAGGTGTGCGAATGAATAGAGTGCGAAGTATGCCTACGTTAGGCATAACTTGAAAGCTTGCACTGTCAATTTAAGGTTTATTGCTTACATGGCTAAGCGTCTTGAGGAACGTAACCGTTCTCTCCCATGGCCGTCTCCGAATCTCAAAACGTTTGCCGAAGTAGCTAGGTCAGTGAACCCGTCTACCTCCGGCCAGCTTACCACTCCATCGAGACCACAGGAGGCGAAACCATCGCCATCCTCCTGTCCTCCAAAGGCTCCATGGAAGCAAGTTAAAGCTAATCAACGTGTTCACACTAGCCCGATTAAGGAAGTTCGCGCTCTTGCCCGAAAAAGTCCACAATTTAGGAAAAGTGGTTGCTGAGCTGCAAGTCATAAACCAATGTAGCTCAACATGGTCAAATGTCTTTATCTTGATACTAGGTTAGGCCTTTCATCCGATACTTGAAGGAACGTAAAAAAGTAAACACAGGAAGGTCTTGACCTACACCGTGCTTCAGGCAAGCGAACTACAACTCCGCTGAAGCGAGTTCACTGGATCGGCAAATGGATAGGTGGCCGGAACGAAGCATCTACCAGATCGCTGTGGCCAATTGCAGTAAAATTCGCAAAGCAGTGCGATTGCGATTACTTTTTTTCCAAAGCTGAGAAAATTCACCTCGTTGAAGTTGAGTGCATTGTGCAACCTAAAACCCTGCCCCATAAGAAAACTTATTGCCCAGTTAGAGCTAGAAAGTCGAAGTTAGGTGTAATTCGTAGTTCACCATATTTGCGCCCGAGGCGAAACTCAGTAAATGACAGTAGTGCGGCGAAGAAGCTTCCTCAAGAAAATTGTATTCCAACATTCAAGAGCGCCACTGTCAAGTCAAGTCCTTTAGAGGATGAATCGTGGTTAAGTTTTAGTGATACGGACCACAAAGATGAAACCGGATGCCAGGTGTGGAATTATAGTGAAGATCAAAAAGCAGTGCGATCGCGACTACTTATTATCAAAATCTTCGAAACATCACCTCGTTAAGGGTAAATGCGTAGTGCAACCTGACACTATGCCCTACAAGAAAACGTCTAGCCCGATTCAAGCTGGAAAGTCAATGATAGGTGTAAATTGTAGCTTACTCTATTTGCTTTAAAGGCGAATCTCAGTAAATGATAGTAGTGTGACGATTATGCTACCTCAACCTCTCTAACATTAAAGAGCGACATCCTTTATAGGGAGAATCGTGGTTGAGATGCAGCGACTCAGGCCAAAAAGATGAAACCGGATGCCATGAGCTTTCATCCATTTCAAAATTCAATGCTCTATCTCCTGATCAAATAACGCTTTCAAAAAACGCTAAGCAGCCTCAGGTATTACGCAGGAGGATAAAGAGATCTTAGGTAGCCGCAGGTTGACATGTACATTGGATCATAAAAGTGAAAGTGATGTTTGGGTTTTCTCGGCTTTCAGCGGACCACATTCTCGCCGACTGCAAGAATGCCGAAGAGAAAGATGGCTCATCTGCTTACTCGTGGAATTTTTAACATGTATGTTCAAAAAATTGCAAATACCACAAAAATATATCCGACGCAGAATTGGTTCAAATAAACGCACATGCTCTGTAGTATAATGCTGCCAGAGATATATCGCTGGCCCATTTGAAATCCTGAGTTTTAATTCGCGTGATAATTAACATACGCCGTCCACCGTCTGGTGTAAAGAAAGAAGGTAATCATCGACAATTTCGAACTGAATCTGCTTGATGAAGAAACACACACACACACACACACACACACACATATATATATATATATATATTGATCAGTAAGTGAACTCACCTATCTGTTGTGAGCAAACTAGCGTAATAAACAATGGAACATGTCACACATATCACGCAACGTATTGTTCCGCATAATTTTCACTTGCCTAGAATGAGTAGCCTCATTTAATGTGCCTAAAATTCCATCATATTTTATTGCTACTTAGTGTGAATAATACGCAAGGCAATTCAAAATGTAATTGCCTTATTTGCCTTAATTGAGCGTTTCTAAAGCCCTTTTCAATAAAAAGCTATTTACTTACTTTTGTTTTGTCTTCAAGTATTTCATCATCACAACTGGTTAACCCTTTCTCTTGAATATGTTAACTCTACGCACTCCTCGTTTTTTTATTATTTTGTGCTAATTTTATGACTATTACTGACGATTCCGTCAACCAGTTCACCAATAAATATTCCGTTATATGATTGCTAGAATTCAGTTACGTGAATAAATGTTTTTGGTTCGCTCAGGTAAAGGCTGTGTTTTCTAACCACGAGTTGCGTAGCGAGGACTAATGCTATGGTGGAGTTTTTCGTTAAACATCCAGAGGAAATAGTAGAAATAATCGGTTAACTCATACATAAAAAACGTAGAATATTCATCGAAGCTTGGAAACACGCATGCAAATGACATCACAATGCACGATGGTCTTTACCTTGCTGCATACCCAGACTCTAAGATCCTGCTCCAGTGCAAAATCATCTGCCCAAGTTGATATTGATGGTAGGATGGCTTATTAAAGTGGAACACCTTGCAGTTTCGAACTTTGAAAGGTAGCCTATTCTTTACCGACAATTCATGGAGAGCATCTGAATCACATTGCATCTTTAGATTTTATCTTTCAGATTTTATCCGCGCAAACATTTTTATATCATCGGCAAAAAATCACCTTTCATACGAACTCTCTACTAGGTCGTTGATGTAAACCAAAAACGTAGTGGCCTGAGGACGGAAGATTGCGTTACTCCATTAGACGCATCAATGATCCTTGAATGCAGTCGTTGATTCGAACGATTATCTTGCGCCCAGCAAGAATACCAATCCCACAAACGTTTACATTATTAAAATATTGTGTGCGTATAATACTCAAACAATCACATTTTAAAATGAATTTGCCTCAAGTATTAACCAGAGAAAAAGCATTTTAGAGGAAATAAATAATCAGGTCGAGCTGGTTGCCGTAGCTCATACAGTTTTTTGATCGCACACAGCAAATTGTCCTGACCACTGCTACAAGTGCGTTCTCTCCTACTTCCAAAACAGGCTATTTTATTAAGCCTGCTTCAACCTCGAATAAAATATCTACAACCCCTAAACGTCTAATCTCTCCGAAATACATTTCTCAAGCGCTTGATTTCAATCGAAATACCAACGAAGCCTTAAATTGTTCGTCATAACCATTCAAATTCAATTTAAATTATTAAAATATAGGGCTACTTGCTGCGAACAAATCTGTGCATAACACTTATCAAATTATATATTTAGAAATAGACCAGGCAAATCTGTGATAGCATTCACCTTTACCTGCATCAAACGATGTCGTCATTTTTTAAATACTCGACTTTTAGACGGGTTTAACTATCATTATCGTCACAGAATACAAAGTCATTGTGAAAACATTATCCAGGTTTTTTTAAGATCCTAAGCACTACGGAATATTCCCAAAAGACCATTGACGGAAGCAATATAAGATGAATTGGCGAGATGTTATTGTCACTTGTATGAGATGTATACAAATTTGCTTCTGTGAAACTTTTGATATCATAAATTAGGGTTTTCTTATCCGATTTGTTGTTGTTAGCCTCATTTGCTCGATGGCAACCATGGAGATGAAAATTGCATGATTTTTGTATGCTCCACAGCTTATCGAATGACCAAACAGTCCAATACTTGATGAACAAACTGTCCGACAGCGCTCGCAGCGATATACAGTAATCGGTCGAACGGCGTCAGTTGCACGCCAGCGGTGTGATCTGCGTTTAACAGACAATAGCTGTATCTGCTGTTTCCCAGCTTGCAGACGACGCCCTACACAATACCTCCAATGTAAGCGATCAAAAGCAAGTTCTCCTCAGATTGTCGGGTTAATGCCAAGAGCTTTCATATCTCTTTTGCAAACGTTTTTGTACCGCAAGTGTTGTCTACCATGTTGTAGATTCCTGATTGCAACCCATCATAAAGTAGATCTTTCGGAATACGACAATTTTCCATTCTATAGACATGACCAAGCCACCGCAGGCGGCGCTGACGCAATAGGGTGAACATGCTCTGTAGACCAGCTTTTAAAAGCACTTCGGCATTAGTCACTCTGTCCATACACGATATGTTCAAGATATAAAAACTGCCTCGTATATGGAAAGCATTCAGCTTCCATACCTAGCAATGATGGTTCAGGTTTTATTGCTGTACAGTGAATCATGTAGTACGCACCATCATCTTTGTCTTCACAGTCAATTTGCCGTTACCCCAAACACGAGAGATTACCGGAACAAAATGAGTACTGCTTTGCCAATCCGCCTCTCGATCTCCATGTCTAGAGAAAAGCTATCCGCAAGGTTGAACCAAGATGTGTGAAATGATTTATTGGTTCAAGCTGACAGTTTTCAACAGTGATGATTGGAGGTGATACAATCCCTTGACCAAGGACTTAGGTCTTGCTCATGCTGATTGTCAACCTAAAGTCTTTGCATACCGACGAAAAACAGTACATTAGCGACTGGAGGTGTTCTTCGAAGTGAGAAATCATGGCTACGGCAAACAACAGGGCACACATTAGCAAACCCCTAACCTTGGTTTGTGCTCTCAACCGGTTCAGGTTGAAAAGCTTGTCATCTCTTCTCGTGCGTTGGTAAATACCTCCTGACCTCGTGCTTAAAGCAGTGAAAAGTAAATACCGAAAAGCGTGGGAGTAAAAACAAAACATTATTTGACGCCTGGGCGAATTTCAACGGCTTCTTAACTGCAACTGTTAACATAAACTGAGACATTTATGCATGAGTTAAAAGAAATAACGAGTTTGAGGAGTCTTGGAGCGACAGCCTATAAGAGGAAACATTTTGAAAAGACCATCCCTGCTGACATAGTCGAATGCTTTGTAAAATCAATAAAAAAATAAACAAATATAATGACATACGCTGTCCCAGACATTATTCTTGACGTTATCTCAGGAAGAAGATCAACGGTTGATATTCAACGACGGAAAACAGTAAGATTCGGAGTGAACTCAATCAGCTAAAATTTGTAGCCAGATCTGTAAGACTTTAGCAAACAATTTGCCTACAACATTCAGAAGGGAAATTCCCCTGTTATTCTTGAAATCGCCTCTTTTACTGCCATTTATTTATATCCTATTTCAAATATTCTCGTAAACCCAATAATTCACAAAAGAGATTTTGGGTTTAGATTTCAGCAAGCACAATCAAAATACAATGCTTTCTTACTATTGAAAAGGGCAGCAGTTGCTAAAAAGCACAAACTATCTAATCTGCTTGATCCCAAATTCAGTGATTTCGTACTCCATGGATGATATCAAACGAGGTAAGCAACACTATTTGTTGAATAAACAGAATAATTATCCAGCGCTGGATATCGAATTACTACGATTGAACAACATAATCAAAATGTATCGTTCAACAGACAGAAGATGGGATGCTTGTACCGTTTCTGATCAACCCCGACTGATAAATTGCGCTTGTTCAAGTTCAAAATATACGAATGACAATCTAGATTATTTGTTGCATACTCGTGAAAGAGAAGGAACTAGGATGGGAAACGATTCGATACAAAGGCTTCCGAATCATTCAACACTAGGATTGTTTGTTCGAGAAATTCCAAGATTAGCTCCTTCACTTACGGATAAATATATTGCTGAAATAGACAAAAAAGAAATGCCTTTTTATTTCAGGAAAATACACGCTGACACTGTCGCCGCCAGAAGAAATTTTACCGCAGATTTTCTTCGCCTTCAGTACGTTTTCGTGTTCCCGGAAAACCAAAACATTTTAGTGAATTCTATCGGAGATTACATCCATTTGACAGTGAGCTAGTCACAGAACTGAGGTGGGTTTTAAGTGTGTAATTTTTCTACCGTAATTGAATGTATGTTTTTAATTGTAATGCTTGATCTAGTTCGGATAAGGTTTACGTTTTTATAGGTTATCAACAAATAAATAATAAAGCAAAATAATCATTCGCATGCTTTTCCATCACACACAACGTATAACCGGTTTTGTGTTGTTTGATCTCATCAGATAAGCGCAGTACGAACACATACGCATGCCCTGAAACAGTAGATAATTGTTAAATATGTTTTGCATTTGTATGTCACTTTTGGGTGAAGTTCGTAGGAACAACCTGTTCAATGACATGTGTCCACACACATCGATAGGCTGAACCCATGTACTTGAAACAAAAATACGCATTTGCATGCAGTTCTATCACACACACACTTATTTGTTGCATAACGATGTAACGGCACCTACGTATTGAATCATGGTAAACAGAACTCGACTATAATTGACATTACATAACTATTTGTACTCCTTTTTCATGAACGAATATTTACTATGATATGGTAATTGTGAAGCTATGTGCGTTCTGTGGCCATAAATTCTTGAATCCAAATGTGATTGAGGAGTTTGGTCGTACTAATCTTATTATTGAATGACATACACGCGACAAACTATGAAACGTTTTGATGAGAATCGACTTTTGCATCTTGATTTGGATACACTTGTTCGCGGACGGGTTCGATTGGATCTAATCCTAACTTATAAAATAATGAACTTCATGATTCATCCTCTGAGGCATCTATTTCGCCTCCGGTCAAGCCATACCATACGTACTCACCCACTGGCATTTGATATTACACATTCTCACCGGAACTGCCGTCGGTTCTTCTATTCGGTACGCGTTCGTTTCTTATGGAACTGCATACCGTGCAATCATTTAGTGAAAGGATTTTCAGGATCAAACTGGTTATATTTTTGAGTAGTAATTCCACCCTACATCCAGTTTATATAACTTAATTGATCAATTTCATACGACATTTATCCTAACGAATATTTTTCTAACTAAAAGAAGTGTAAATCTTCCCAAAGCCTTGACTTTCTCTCTCTCTCTCTCGTGTTTGTGGGTAACTGCAAGCTGACTGTAAAGACAAAGATGATGGTATACAGCGCGTGCGTACTAAATACTTTACTTTACGGCAGTGAAACCTGGACCACCCACGCAAGACACGAACGGAAGCTGAATGCTTTCCATCTACGAAGCATCCGTCGTATCTTGAACATATCGTGGATGGACAGAGTGACTAATGCTGAAGTGCTTTCAAAAGCTGGTCTACAGAGCATGTTCACTCTATTGCGACAGCGCCGCATGCGGTGGCTTGGCTACGTCTACAGAATGAATAATGGCAGTATTCCGAAAGATCCACTTTTTGATGAGTTGCAATCAGCAAGCTACCATTGGGCGGACCACACTTGCGGTACAAAGACGTTTGCAAAAGAAATATGAAAGCTCTTGGTATTGACCCGGCGAGTTTGGAAGAACTTGCTCTTGATCGCTCACGTTGGAGGCACTGTGTAAAGCGTGTCTGCAATCTGGGGAGCAGCAGATACAGCTCTTGGCGGCTGAACGCAGATCACGCCGCCGGCGTGCAACTGACGCAATACGACCGAGTTCTGACTTTCGTTACCAGCGATGCGGGAGAGATTGTTCCTCCCGAATCAGACAGTTTAGTCATTCCAAAAGCTGCAAAACTTGAACGTTCACGCGATTGTGATGTACATCCATGGTCGATATCGACCGGAGGAGGCCAACAACAATATA
>JACCGJ010006042.1:0-14305 GCA_013407085.1 Atriophallophorus winterbourni
TGTGACGTTACACGATAACAGCGTGATCTACTTCCAGCAACTGTGAGCTGTGTGTAATATTCTTCCAATTGTAGATAACGATTTGCATGGTACGGCCACAGTTAGCAGTCGAGAACACATTCCATCCAACTCGTAGGGTTCGAGTCAAGAGCTTTGTATTTCGCAAACTTCTTGGTACAACAATGTGGTTATATAATTAAAAATACGACAATTTCTATTTTGTTCACATTACCCATCGGCGCCATCTTAGAAGGGTGAAGATGCTCTGTAGATCAGCTTTAGAAATCACTTCAGTATTCATTACTTTCTTACATCCACGATATGCTAAAGATACGGTTAATTCTCCACATATAGAACGGATTTTATTATGATTCAATTAACGGCGGATTCATCGGCATTTAGATTACTAGTTATCGTGTATTATTGTTATCATAAAATCATAGAAATCACATGCCCTGATAAATTTGTTGCGTTTAATTTGCCACCCACCAGTAAACACGTGGCATCAGTTGAAGCCACAATTTGCCGCGTGGTGTTTCGATAGATGATTGAGCACACGGCAAACTTGAAAGGGCGTTCGATTTTTTTCTTATAATAAGAACATTTAATGTGGATAATTTTTGTGCTAATTGAGAATGTTGCGCAAAATTCACAAAGCTACGTATTTCCGAAGCAGTTGGAAGGTCTAATTACTTTGTTCGTTGTGTGTAGAACGTACATTGTACAAGCCTTTTGACCTTACAATTGAGTTTCAACCGGTCGATAATCATAGCAGGAGTTGACGCTGATTTTGCTGTAATTGAGATGATTTCCAGAATACTCTAATATTTTTTTGGTTTCACATACTTTAGAACAAACCTTCGTTCATTGTCAAGTTGTCAGCACCATTTTCAGAAAAACAAACGTCACAGGTGGAGTTCCGAAGGTTTCGGTGCCTGGATGTCTCCTGTTCTGGGTGTATTTGAATGATTTGGTGAATGATATTGTGTGTATTTGACACTGATTGCTGATGATATGGAAACAGGGTAGATTAATTAACACCTGAATAATAATATAACGGTATTTGTTCACTTTTTACCGTTCGTCCCGACAAAAGGCTTTATCTATCAATGCAGTGAAATATGGAATCATGCGGCTAGTCGAATATAACAGGATTTGTGCAATTTATAACATTTGGTCCTTTTAAAACGCGAAATCTAAAATCTCTGAACAACACACGTATTAGCTCGACACGCAAGATCTCGTATTGACAATTATATGAGACGGTTTATGCGATTGGATGTCGTATAACCTGGAGCTTGGTCAGTATTGCTGAACAGTGTAGAATAAATCCTACCGTATCTTGGGTATGCTAAACAGAATATTTAGTTGTTCCAGGTCAAAAACCTTACTCACATACATACATAATCACCATGGCTGAGGAAGGACATTAAACTAATTGACGGGATTTATCTTCGTGCGACTAAATTCTCCATTTCCAGAAAGAATTTCAACCATAAAACTACACGATTTTACTCAACGACGAATACGAAGTGACCTTATGCTGGCATTTAGACTTTTTCCCACCGAGAATCATCCCCTCAAACATTTACGTAAGTCCAAGTACTTTATTTGAACACAAGCAGGCATTCAAAGGCTTTCAGTATTCCACATTCTCAATGCGATATTCGTCATATTTTTCTCTCAGTCAGAATTTGTTTCACTTGGAACAGCTTGCTCGCTCGGTTGGGGTTATAGCTTCAACTGCTTGCTGAATATATGAAAAATCATACGGTATGTGATTGTTCCTATGAATTATTGAAAGATGTTACATCTGTTCATGCTTCAGCGTATATTGTGGCTCCAACTATTCTTTGCAACCCTTCCAAAAAACCGATTTATTATGACTCCTCTGCTATTTAACCCGAAGGTTGTATTTTGTATATAATTCAAAAGCTCGTATTATCACTTATCGCTGATACACTCAGCACCTAGACGATATCAAATCGTCTGCACATGAGTAATGTCGACGAACTAAGATCAGAGCCATCTCCAAATCTATTGCATCCCAGTGATCCGTGTCCGTCTTTAAACAATTCCAAATAAAAAGCACGCAAAACGATCTGAGTGACAAGCTCTCTAACAACAAAACTAGAACGCAAGCATCTTCATCTCGTAAACTTTTGCATATAAACAATTTCAAATGAAGCAACCAAACTTGACTAGGCCTCGAAACAAAATGTTTAACACAGATCCATTTAAGAGATCATTTAAGTGCAGACGCAAGGTTCGACACGTTAGACATCATTTTATTCGGTCTTATCATTAGAATCTTTAAAACCAGATTGTATTTCGCACCAGTATAATCATCTCTAACGTCCTAATTGCATAGTTTAAAAAATCAACTCCATTTAGTGCACAGGCTTTACTTTTACGCCTACCATCTCAAATGTTACACATCCTAGCCGAATGCGCATAACTATAGGTTGTCTTCAATCAAGCACGATCAGCAATTAATATTGTGCACATATATTTCCACCACTTGAAGTAACACACAGAGCATTTTTCTATCAAAATATATTCATGTGACTGCATACTTTGTTCAAGGAACGAACTATCTGGAGAGTAGGTATAAAGTCTCATCTTTTCACATGATGCCACTGTCAAAACGAAAACATTCCGCCAATGTGAAACCATGATTTAGCTACCATTTTTACACAATCTGTCTGACACTTTGTGAGTGTCCTGCACTGGGGTGATCCTTATTGGATGACTCAAAATGAGCTCGAAATAAATTCGCAAATGAGCTGGATGAGATAAAGTTGCAAAGATGAGAAAGACAATCACGTTTTGTGCCCCCGTGGTGATGGGACTGCAGCTTGCTCTGAATCGAATTCTAAAAGAAAATGTGAGTTTCGAAATTAATTACATTTTATTTTTCTAGATCATATATCATCCAAAAGTTCCTTCGAACGATCTGGTGAGGGAATGTGTGAGATATTGGCTGAACTCGAAAACGTTTCGTCATCTACGCGGACGATGTTTCTGTCAACTTCGACAAGAGGATATTCCCGTGGTGATGGGACTGATACAATGTGGTCTGCACCAATTCGGCTATTGGCCCGGAGATAGGTGGAATCATGTATTGTATTACGATATCTACAGTGCTTATTGTTACAAGAAACACAGCTTCGGGTATCATTGTGTTTATTCTTTTGATAAATAAATTTAATTGACCGCAGGTGTGTTATTTAAAAAGAAACATATATCTGGCCTATGGTTGTGACTACTTATCAGTTCAGGGTTCTTCAAACTATTCGCAAAGTTGATTGTAAGCAAGGAGCTTGAGTTTCGCTTTTATTTGGTCTCATCACCAGTACATATCCTCTTTCTCGGATCTGACACGAACCCGGGACCATCACAATTGTAGTTCTACGCCTTGAGGACTTAGTTACAGTCCAGCGTTTGAGCGATCGCAAAAAGGCACTCATGAATGATTCTCCAGACTTGCACGTTTGATGAGCTTTATATGCCAGACCAGTCGAAAGAGAGACTGGAATATATGTTGTGGTCGTCCAACCGATCCAATCTTCTCGTCAGGTCTTCAGGGAACTAGAATCACAGAGCGTGTACATATAAAAGCTGAGGTATTCAGAATAACTGTGAGATCGGGTGTGTGCTCAAGAGATTCAAGTCTTATTTTATTGAACTCCGATGGCTATTACTAAATAGAAAAAATGAAATAAACACTACAAACATCTTTTTCTGTTAATGGAAACATATTATAGATAAATGACATGCGCTAGCGATAATAGCTCATGGAAAATGTTTAAAACATCACCCGACGACAAAACACAAAAACATGTAGTACCCACTAAAATGCCGGTGGATTTCATGAGAACTGGTCTGAAATAGAGTAACAGCCACATGAAATCCCTCAAGATCGGCCAATCTATCCCAACGTGAGTAGATTGGCAAGAAATCTATTGACTTATCCTAACAACAGCCAGGTTGAGGACAGTGATGTGGTGATAATAAACGGTTGAAATGATTGGCATGCATTTTCATTCTGGGTGAAGTGCGCAGAAAAACCCGTTACGTTCGCTTGAGCTGTCGGATTCGTGAGTAAACGGGATTAATGCTGGGCTATCAAACTTGTCACCGGACTCAGCCGGAAACCATGCAAAGAGTGAATCCAACCCCTGAATTTATTTGATTATTCACGTCGTCGTTTCCGGGATAGATTTCATTTTTACTAACAATATTTTGAATACCGCAAATCACTCTCTACAATGCTTTTTTAATCTACGGGGTTCCCATAAGACAAGAGCTCACATATTGAGTCTAACTGTCCCTCACTGGCGACTTAACTGTAGACGACATTTTTTGCCGTGCGAGTTTGTTTTATTTGGAACAATTCACCATATTATGTTGTAATCTCATCAAATCAGCAGATGTTCAAGAGACGTCTTGATGTCTTTTTGAGCCTAAACCCGTGCATCTATACTTCTCAACTTCATACATCTACATTAGTCATCCCACCATACGAGAACAATTTCTGCCCATTGGATTTTTACCTGATTCTTGAACTGCTCAGTAAGCAACCGAATTCCGTTTTTGCTTGATATATTATTCGCAGTTCCCGTATTATTCTGTGGTTTTGTTTTAGGCTATATACATTTAAACCATTGAAATTGAATTGAATTGAAAAACCCTTCCCCGTCTACAAAATGTACCGATGTAAAAGTGGTTAAATCTATAAGTAACATAAAATTAGTCAGAGCTGGAGCTGAACTCGAGGTTTGACCAAAATGTCATGTTCTCTTTTTGTGCTTTGGATATTTCTGACTCGGAGCTAACATTTTACTTCAAGATCTCAAATTCCTATTTAGCTTTTATCCAAAACAACGTCACAGAATCAAACTTGAACAAGTAGAAGAATGACGTAATACATTCGCAACAAAATGTAAACTTTTAGATACAGGACAACTTTGATTAAAACGAAATACATTTTGGACAAATTTCACATAGAAATATTCACCGAAAATTTACATGTCGCATAACCGTGAAACATGTTTTCATATTGTTCAACCAGCGGTTTCTTCTAACAAGAACATTTTGATGCAGATTGAATGAAGTGCCTTCCATATGAAGACGTTCTGAAAGGGATTATCATGTTCGTTGATCAAGTCTTTTGGACGAGTTTTAATTTTGAGGAGGTTGCCATTTAGCTGGCGAGAATTGTCTTCGAGTATTATATTAATAAATCGATCATTTAATGGAAAGTGGCCATTTCAAGCAGCTTTGTGAATGCTTTTTAAGAGAAAGAGAGTGATCTTGATACAATACTTGAGCTACCAAACCATACACAGGAGAAGATGAAGTGACAATAAAGACGGAGATCGTTCGACATGTTTCTGTAGTAGGTTATGTAGACTTCAGCCTAGAAAACCTAAGCAGTTTCAACGAACCATTCCTATTTACTGCAGATAAAATAACTGCGTCATCTAGGTAATTTTGAGTGAAATTCAACAGGGATTGTGGATGCTTAGTCAGATTTGTTAAAAAGCTGAAGAGAGATAGAATCGCTCCTCAAAGCTCTGGTGTGTAGCTTGCAAAAGAATATTAGAAACATGATAATGCTAACCACTTAACTCGCTACCCAATAAATTTAGAGTAAACACTGGAGGACTTGTGTAAAGCGTAGTCTGCAAGCTGGGCAGGAGCAGACACAGCTCTTGAATGCGGTACGCAGATCACGTCACCATCGACTGAGATCTGCCTATAGTAGCACAGAAATTATCCACAGAAAATGTTCTTATTATAAGAAAAAAATCGAACGCCATTTCAAGTTTGCAGTGTGCTCAATCATCTATCAAAACACCAAGCGGCAAATTGTGGTTTTAACAGATATCACATGTTTACTGGTGGGTGGCAAATTAAAGACAGCTAATTTATCAGGGCATGTGATTTCTATGATTTTATGATAACAATAATACACGATAACTAGTAATCTAAATGCGATGAATCCGCCGTTAATTTAATCATAAAAAATCCGTTCTGCATGTGGAGAATTAACAGTATCTTTAGCATATCGTGGATGTTAGAGAGTAATGAATACTGAAGTGATTTCTAAAGCTGATCTACAGAGCATATTCACCCTTCTCAGATGGCGCCGATGGGTAATGTGAACAGAATAGAAATTGTCGTATTTTAATTTATATAACCACATTGTGGTACCAAGAAGTTTGCGAAATACAACGCTCTTGACTCCGACCCTACGAGTTGGAAGGAATGTGGTCTCGACCGCTCTCTGTGGTGGTACCATGCAAATCGTTATCTGCAATTGGAAGAATATTACACACAGCTCACAGTTGCTGGAAGTAGGTCACGCCGTTATCGTGTAACTTCACACCGTTCGACCGAAAACCGCTCATCGTCTGGTCTGGTGCGTACTAAATGCTTCTCTGTACGGCAGTGAAATCCGGACTACCAACGCAAGACACGAACGGAAGCTGAATGCTTTCCATCTACGAAGCATCCATCGTATCTTTAACATATCGTGGATGGACAGAGTGACTAATGCTGAAGTGCCTCCAGAAGCTGGTCTACAAAGCATGTTCATTCCAACTTTACTCTCAAATTCGATGACGACATTGCCGTTGTTGTTGACCAACATAGAAGTGCTGACCCTCTGGCATCTGAATCAATTATTAATACAATCGACAAGTGATCATCCTTACTGGGCTTATCATTAAATCCTTAAAAATGTAGAGATGTAATATTTTTAAATTGGGTTGGTCAGCTACGTCAATCCATGTCTCAAGGAATTCCTCTAGTTTCCTTTAATGGCTCCGACTTCAGCAGAATCACTTGTTTCAAGTATATTGGCGTCACGTATCCACAAAGTCTCCACTGGACTATTCATGTGGCTGCACAAATCTTGAAGGTTCGAAGAGTATCGTATATGCCCTACGCCTGCGTTCACTATCCATCCTACATTGTTCCTCACTTCCTCTATGCATCTCTGATAATTATCGTGGTCTAATTGAACAAAATTTCCTGATGATCAAAAGAGGTATTGAGGTTATCGCAAGACTGAGAATAACCCAGCCGAGTTAATTCTAGGTATGATGGTCATAACTAACGATAATGCATACAAAATGCATGAGGCTCTCATGGCTTGCAAACCGTCCTCATCTACGCAAATTCAATACCTCGCCCCTTATTGAAGAACAAAAATTTCAGGAATTATTCAGTCAATTATCTTGCCCATTATTTTGTTGATCAAATGAAATTAACTCTTGATCTGAGAAGGCGAATGGCATTGTGAATTTCCACCCTATTTTTGATTGGATTAATATCGTTGCTGAAATCTGAAAATACGTGTACACGAATAAAGTCGTTTTCTACTACTTATTAATAGCGAGTAGACTGATAACTAAATAAATGAGCGAATAATGTAAGTTTAACCTTAGAGATTTTGTGAAATTTAGATGTGCAAAAGTCGAGTTTGCGGGGCGAGTTATGTGCAATTACAGTGTTCGTTGAGATGCAATGTAACACAGAAATCTCTTTCTGAACGAAGTAACCCACGCTCATTGCCCGACGATAGGACGTAACATCTCACTTATCTGAAACAATTTGATTGAGTAATATTTGATTGATTAAGAGACTACTATGTGAAATGAGTAGCTGGATTTTGAAATATTAACAATCGGACGTTCCAACAACATTTCGAGTATATTGGTATAGGGTCGCTCAGCATTCCTGAAAATCCTATTATCCTTTTGCTCTGTTTAATTTGCGCAAAGGAATTTGTTATTATTACAAAATGAGATTTTTTCTTTTATTTCAAAGGAAAAACTTGTGGTTAGCATGTCAAGTTCACAATATCAAATGTCTCGGTAGATCAACTTAATTTGGACTAAGATGTCGAAAGTCACATTCACAGGAATAACAGAAAGCAACTATCATACTGTTCAATAACTGATAACGTTGAATTCGGTATATCTGAGAGTGATCCCATTATGAAGCACCTTTAATTAATCGTAATATTAGTGCCTATTCTGATCACCGTCAACACAATAGTACGTCATATTTCTTGACGGCGGGAAATTTAACTAACATCCTCTATATTTTACAATTGTCACCCTGCTGATAAATGCTTTTGAACGAACCTCCAACTAAATCATACTAAAATCCGAACTCGCGGTAGGAAGACTTTCGCGAAAGAGATATGATTTTGAAATTGACCCTATGATTTGTGAAGATCTTGCTCTGGATCGCTTACTTTTTGGACGCAGTATAAATCGTTATCTGCAAAATACGGACGATTAGATAGTTATTTTAAATGTTGATCGTAGATCCCGCCTTCAGCGTTTAACTGATGTCATCCGTCCAAGTTTTTGTATCGCTTAGAGCGCTGTTTTAAAGATGGGTTAAACCAAATCGGAATGTTCAGTCAATGTGGCGTTTGTGATGTTTATGCATAGTCGACTTAGAAAAATGAAATAAGACTGTTGAATGATTTTTAAAAAGAATCGCTGAAGTCCAACCACTATATACTCAATATTTTGATGAAAAACGTAAAATTATGTTTCGATTTGACTAGTCGGAATCCGGTATCGTTGCAAATGTTATTAAAAAATAAGCCACAAGAAATATGTTGAAATGCCTATCATGTATGTCTTTATGCAAAGGAATAAACCACTCATTTTGTGCCAACATACTTCACTAAGACTTGGAGACAAATTATACATGTTTACTGGCATGTCGCTAATTCAAGACCGTCGTTTATATCGGTTCTGATAAGTGCCAAATTCGAGAATGGTCATGGCTTCACTGCACTCGGAAATCGATGCTTAAACTCGATGCGATAGCAACATCAGTCGTCGACCACAATCGCAAAAAAATGAATAATAAACTGCCGTCCATCGAGGCTTAATTGTTAAAATTTATTTGCCAAATTTCGTCATGGATTTAACCAATATCATTTAGGGATTTCCAGGTTTCTTGCAACTTTTGATTTCTGAAATGAGAAATAAATATCATACATGCATCAAAACTCACTCAATCGTTTCAACGATGTAACTAGTATATTAAAATAAAACCAAATTCTTCTAGTTTAATGCATTGTGTTGCTCACATCTCCCGAAATTACACTCCAGAGACAGTGGAGACAGTAAGATCGGATTCAACCGAAGCATACACTGTAAACTCGCGGGCTGAGACTGTCTTTCGATTGAAGCGAGTGAAGGGGTGACGATTTCGCGCAAACTCGCAATCTGATTGGACGGAAGTGCGCACATTGTACAGGCTAGCAGACTACAGGGGGCGAATGAAACTAAACGCATGTAGTGAGAGGGGAGCTACTTGGAAATTATTGGTTTATCTCACAGTGCATGAGCGGTTAGTCAACGCACAATGTCATTCAGAAATATTTATGAGTCACAAGCTACATGATAGTTCAAAATGCTCACTAAATTCCATGCAGCTTCACTAATGGAACGTTTTCCATGATGCACAATCACCTAAGAGAGCAACATTCCACTCGTCTCAACACAACACATTTTTTATATTTCTATACCTAAAATACGCTGACACAAAGGCTGTAGTCAGATAGTTAACACTGGTCATCTATCTTTCGAAATAGCCGCATTTTCTATATTAACATACATGAAATACGCTGACTCAATGGCCCATAATGATTTGGTTTTTGGTGTCCACGCTGGGTAGGATGTTTGGGACATTAATAAAAATGTAATATTGTGCTTGGTATTGTGTGATTGTATGCAAATGGTTTATACTTGAGGTTTACTAAACACCTTTCAAGTGCATTAAGGAAATTAAAGAAATTAATAGCGCTAGTGTGGGTTTTACTTCGCTAAAAGTGCCGGGACTAGTCTCAAACATGTTCCCATATTATCGTGGTTGACTCGGTACTGGTCTGCGGGCACAATCATTGATCTGTCCTTTGCTTATCGGTTTTCATCAAACGAGCTAAACTAATCGCAGTTGTATCGCTAATCATTAGACACGGCAATCCTAGTGGCCTGAAGGTCAGTCCCATTGCCTTGCTTGATAGCCAGCCTTTGTGCCCCGTGGCCCGAGCGATGCAATCACATGATCGCACGCACCAATCAGATGAGCCGGCACGTGCGCACCTCAATCGATAATCCCCTCAATTTGAACGGGTGATGCGTGGACCGGGGATCGATGGCCCGCCCGGTGGCTTGGTGTGCGAAATGGTTTGAGTGGCTGGCTTACTGAACGAGATTGCACTGAATTGCTAATGTGAAATTGCATCTGAATTGGGCTTTCGCGTAAATGAATGTGAAAATAATTATTGGAATCCTATTAATTGTGTGCATGAACATTGCACACTTGTCTGCTTTATACAGCTAATTGTTCAAAAGGTTTTATTAAAAAAACGTATGTAAATTATCCATTTTGCACGATAGTAAATGTGTGACAAGCAGACTTGTAGTGTACATGCGTATGCATATATCCCTCATACTATGATTGAAAATACACCATAGGACCTTTTCATATATTCGTTTCTTTTCAGTCCCTTTGTAAATTTGACGATCAAAAATTAAACAGTAAAATCACCATGATATTCTCGATCACTCAACTGTTGGTTTGAACTTTGCGATTAAATTAGGCTTAGAATTAACACTGGCCATCCACAGGTGTTAATACTATATATATATATATATGCGAACTTTAGGTTGTTTTATTAACGAAAAATGCGGCTGTCTCCAGAGATGGATTGCAGTGTTAATGGTAAGACTACTCGCATGGTATATGCGTATTTTAAGTTGGATTAATATCGAAAAGTGCGGCTATGGCCAGAGATGGATTGCAGTGTTAATGCAAAGACTACTCGCATGGCATATGCGTATTTTAGTTTGTTTTGATATCGAAAAGTGCGGCTATCTTCAGAGATGGATTGCAGTGTTAATCCTAAACCTACTCGCATGGTAATGCGTATTTTAGTTTGTTTCATTAACGAAAAATGCGGCTATCTCCAGAGATGGATTGCAGTGTTAATGCTAAGACTACTCGCATGGTATATGCTTATTTTAAGTTGGATTAATGTCGAAAAGTGCGGCTATGGCCAGAGATGGATTGCAGTGTTAATGCAAAGACTACTCGCATGGTGAATGCGTATTTTAGTTTGTTTTATTAACGAAAAATGCGGCTATCTCCAGAGATGGATTGCAGTGTTAATGGATTCCTGATCAAGTGCTTAAGACGCGCAAATTGGTTAATAGACTGAGATGCGGATGTGAGCATTACAATGAAATGATACGAGTTTGTTGCAAGATGTTTAGGATCACGCTTACCTTCCAACACAGACGTTTCGTCAGACCAGTGGTATTAGTCAGAAGAGGGAACGCCATCCGCTAGTACTACAACCACCACATCTAATTGGTGGTATCACAAAACTGCTAATTAGAATCCTAGTCATGTCAAGCCGTGTAAAGAAAGGCAAGATCAGTCAGCCTATTTAGCAGGTCAAGGTCAATTGATGCTGTGCTTCACACAGGCACTGCTACACCTGTGACAATTGTGCATAAATCGAACCAGGTTATAAAATCAAATGAAACAAATTATGCAGAATTTCAACCTCAACGAATATATGTCCACCGCCGCGCCAAACGCTATATTGTGGTGAATTCAGCCCCGTCTATCTTGTTAACCGCATGTGTTCCAGCAGTGGTGATATCAACTTCTTTCGCTTGCAGGCAGTCGCAAAAAATCTACATTTTCAAAGTTCAAACTGTGGCTAGTGTCCAACACGCGTTTGGCCAAAACCTCATGTAAAATTTTTATCTAATCAACTCAAACCGAGACAATTGCTGCTCGAAGGTTGGGCTACAACATCCGGTAACCATTTTGATCGCTGTACGATAAAACATCTCTAGTAGCAAAGCGTCTTTTTACTAGCATGGTGCCCAAGCTTTTGCTCTATAATCTACGTCTGGACGTATGTTGGTTTCATGATAATTCGTAAATTGTAAAAATTCTAATTAGTAAGCGTCAATACACATGCACTTAGAGAAGGCCTACCACGGTGAGACGATACTTGCACATTCCCGCACACTGAGACATTCATATATTTCTCCGATATAGTTTACTCTACCGTTCAACTGCAAAGTGCGGATTTGTGTGGGAAGCGTGTTTCAACCTGAAACATTGAAGTGCTTTGAAAAGCTGGTCTACTAAGATCGCGACGCCTACGGTGGCTTGTTCACTTCTACAGAAAAGAAAATGGTCGTATTCCTAATTATTCACTCTATGGTGAGTTGAAACCAGGAAGTCGACCATTGGGAAGACCGCACATGCAGTACAAAGACGTTCGCAAAAGAGCTATGAAAGCTTTGACCCAGTGAGTTTGGAGGTACCGCTTACTTTGGAGGCATTGTGTAGAGTGTCGTCTGCAAGCTAGGGACAACGCAGCCGCAGCTATTAACTGCTGAAATCACATCGCCCCACCGTAGTGAAACTGACGCAGATCCCCACGAGCGCTTTGGGAGAGATTGTTTCTTCCGAATCTGACTGTTTAGTCATTCGAAAAGCTGTGCAGCGATTGTGATGTACATCCATGGTCGACATCAACCGGAGGAGTCCAACAACAGGAAGAACATTTTTTATTTTGAAAATTGAATAGCAGCTTGTTCTGGACAGGCCACTGATATGTCTGATTGTAAAACTGGGAGATCATCCACATAGTGTATCATGAGTGAGAATTGAGAATTGTGGGATTCAGTTTATGACATCAATAGCTAACGACGATTACTCAATGTTTTGTAACGATTATATTAATAGCAAATACGCATCCAAACCGTTTTCTGACTAGTTTCCATCAACAAGCGGAAATTGAAATTTAAGCAAAGATCAATACTATGCTCTCACTTAATAAATCTGTGATCGTTTACAGTGAAATATTTTGAATATCAGACATTGCGACTCGAGTTTACCCACTTTTGAACATGAAAATGGAAGCTTGCATGTCTAGAAACGCTGGGCTGATTCTTGTTTACATAAAACCCTCATAGGAGTTCGGAAATAAACGTCATCTGGGACGAAAATTAACATAAACTGATACCAGACTAATGAAATTTATTGAATATCGATGACAAAGCGGAATTGAGTCGTTCGACTTAGGAACGGATGGTCCAAACAACTTGCGTCTAAACAAGATTTCTTCATTCAAACAAAAATATAAACTTCCTGTTTGAAATAAAAGGCACAACAGCCTATAATTCGTGCTAAAAGATTAAACTATATCGTCAACAGATGGTGTACTATGCCAAGCTGTTCAAGTTCTCACCGTTTTTTGCTGTTCTGACAACCAATTCGTCGATTACACGAGAAAAGCTAATTGGTCGCACCGTTTATGAAGTGCACGAGAAAAAATGAAACACGCGTTTATCATAATCAGACACATCAAGTTAACACAATGTGAATACAGTTTACTAATTAGGTTGGTTATATTCTTTCATTCAAAAACGCGATTATAGAATAAATATTTAATTTTATATTTTAGTGCCTACTTGTAAGTATTTCAGTAGGCATTATTTCAGAATACATATTGTGAGTGTTGATGAAACTAGTTTATCGCGAGTGAGGTTTCATTTGGCTGGCTAAATGCCTAATTAATATGATAACAAAACAAGCTTTCGAAAACAAGTCTTTCGGAAAACAAAATTTTAATCCTTTTTCTTTTCTGGATCATATTACAATGCATTTATAAATCATTTGAATTCGAAAATGAGAGAAAACTTGACTTTCATACCACACAAAAATGTATCCGGACTAGAACTATGAAATGACTAGCTAGAAAGTGTGAGTCCTGGGCAACTCATTAGAATCTTGGTATTGAACACAATTGTTTACGACTATAAATGATACGGACCCACATCCTGACTTTTGTAAGAGAAAATCGCACAAGTTTTCAATGGAATGCGCCTACGAAAATACAAAAGGTATCCTCTATTCTTAACACGATGGTACTGCTGATATTGATTTAACCAGGCGTACAAACGCTTGACGGATTATTTCATTCTGCCGAAGATATCGCCGATGCTTGAGCAAAGAGGTACTTAAATGTCCTTAATCTTGAGTTTTGTAACAAGTTTCCCGTTTTACTAATTCTGCCACAATTGGAGTTATTAAGTGACATGCTTGCTATTGAATACATGGTTTGGCTTTGTAAACTAAACGAGAAAAAGTCTCTTGGAGCGAACAAAATTAACCATGCTTTACTTCACAGATATCGTATTTCTCTGACTGACCCCTGCATAGTTCATTCTCA
>JACCGJ010006043.1:0-23410 GCA_013407085.1 Atriophallophorus winterbourni
TTTCGCATTATTCCGACCGGCGCAGCAAATTCCCCATCCTTCAAAAAATAAAAATATTGCGCAGAGTTTAAAGCGTGCGGGGCATCAAACGTCCTTTGTTTACATGTTCACAACATGTTAAAACGTTTGAAAAACAAAAGCTTTCGTGTTGACTGAAAAAAATGCATGAAAACATCAATTTTGAGCACGGCCGATTCAAAGGCCCCCGTTGGTCTTGCAGGATCCTTGTGATAATCTCCGAGCCAAGTTCTATATAAAGAACTGGTAATCTCGTATTCGTTTTACCCCATGTGGCGACTTGTTGAATGCGTGCTGGGACCTATTAAGCTTTTTGAAGGTAACCATTCTTTCCAGAGTTTATGTGCGTTGTCCTACCACGGTTGAGGAGCATTCTGACGCAGCTTCGCTTGTAGGTTTTGAGTGCTTGCTTTTGAACTTCGAAATTTGACCCGTGTCTGTGTTTTCTTTCCTGCAAACGGTTGTCTTCAGATTTCCCGATTCTGTACTTTGCTCGTCAATGTCGAGAAATGGTTGTCAATTGTCCTTGTCTATTTTCTTTGTAAATTGAATCCCATTGAAAGCGTAACTGAGCAGTAGGTGCGCTTCTCTAAATTCTCTTTCTTCAGAATAACGAACGTGTCGGATCCGGAATTTGAGTTGGTATTATACTGTTGGTAACATTGATTGTCATTCTCATCTAGATTGTGTTTATCTGTTTGAAAAACCAACGGTTGCATTTGAAGTTCATCTGCAAGCACAGTTTCAATTAGTGAATCTAATCTCGCTGTCTCCACCCGATGACGGCAAACAGCAAGAAACCTGTAGTGGAGTGTAATTTCGAAGGATGTGAGCAACACATCACTTTAGAGTTGTTGGCCTCCGTCGGTCGATGTCGACCATGGATGTACATCACATCGCGTGAATTTCATGTTTTGCAACTTATTGAATGACTAAACAGTCCGATTCGGAAGGAACAATCTCTCCCGCAGCGATTGCAACGATAGTCAGAACTCTGTTGTATTGCATCAGTTGCACGCCGGCGGCGTGATCTGCGTTCAGCAGCCAGGAGCTGTATTTGCTCCTCCCCGGTTTGCAGTCGACGCTTTACACAATGCCTCCAAAGTGAGCGGTCAAGAGCAAGTTCTTCCCAGCTTGCGGGGTCAATGTCAAGAGCTTTCATATCTCTTTTGCAAACATCTTTGTACCGCAAGTGCGGTCTGCCCAATGGTCGACTTCCTAATTGCAACTCACCATAGAGTAGATCTTTCGGAATACGACCATTTTCCATTCTATAGACATGACCAAGCCACCGCAGGCGGCTGTATATTCTGTTTCGTCATTCGGTTTCCACTATGTTCCGTCCCGCGTTCCTCCAGTAGTGATGAACTGGTTTGCTGGGCTGTGGTTGCGTCGATCAAGGTGAACAACGCTATCACGTCAAAGGAAGTCATTATTTTTCCATCACGTCCCTTCCTTTCTGTAGAAATTTACTCACGGAATTTATCGAATAGTTTGATACTTGGATGAGGTTAAGTAACTTTCTTTCAAGTTTTTTGAAAATTTTGTAGGTTGACGCTCCAGGCAGCGACACGATTGGGAATAGTGAAACGCTGTCTTTGTTTGAGCCTTCTAGTTTCATGTTGAAATGTTCGATTGTACTAAGTTGTCCTATGAACTTGAGCTGTTGTTGTCGGCCTCCTTCGGTTGATGTCGACCATGGATGTACATCACAATCGCATGATTTTTTTCATGTTCCACAGCTTTTCGAATGACTAAACAGTCTGATTCGAGAGGAACAATCTCCCCACAGCGATAGGCAGCACTTGGTCGATCGGCGTCAGTGGCACGCCGGCGGCATGATCTGCTCCTCCTCAGCTTGCAGACGACGCTTTACACAATTTTTCCAATGTGATTGATTAATTAGTGTCTTAATTGTTTCGAGAATTCCTCAATAAATTCCGATTGACCCTTTGAGATTGATTAGTTATTATGTCCCGAAACAACCTCAATTATTCCGATAGTTACTTTAACTTTTCTCGCTGCCTTTCTGAGCACGAACCATTAAATTTCAAGTATCAAACTAGTTGGTATGCTCCAAGTTGATCGTGAACGTTTGGACAGCCGAAGAGATTAAATAGTCAGCAACCCCCCCTCATACTGATTTCACGGTGACTGCTATCCGATTTCAACTTGTACGGTTGGTTGTCGTGTTCTTATTGGTCCGCAAATGCCGTCCAATGAAATGTTCATTGATTGACTGGTATACCAAGCTATTATAATTAGCTCTGACGTTTACAAGAGATATTAAAGTCGGTGACAGTAACCCTACGATTTAGGAAGAACTTGCTCTTGACCACTCACTTTGGAAGCATTGTGTAAAGCTTCATATCCAAGCTGGGAAAGAGCAGATGCGGCTCTCGGCTGCTGAACGCAGATCCCACGGTCAGTGTGCTGCAAATACCGACAATCGGCCGTGTACTGGCGTTATCGCAGGTAAACGCTGTGGAGAGATTGATCACTCGATCGGACTGTTTTAGTCATCTGAGACGCTGGGGAGCACGAAGTCGACATTGCGCTTGCGAGTACATCCAGGTTTCCAAAGGCTGTCATAGCCGAGGGTGGCAGTGGGGATAAGCTCCCACTGTTTATAAAATGCTCCCATATGGCATGCGTCTCAAATAGCCTCTGACAACCAAGTCCAGCTTCTGGCATGCACGAGTGGCTCTCCGAGCCCGGCGGAACTGCTTCTACCAACAGGAGAAGGGGCGAGGGCGAGTGACTGGCGCCTGAAAACCAGTTTGCTTCGTTAGCCTGGGAGGGCATTTCATCTAAGGGAAGAAAAACCCTGATTGTAAACCTCCGCTGCCTTGCGGGATACCCGATCGCGGGAAAGGCTTCGGGAGAAAACCCTGAGGAAAACCCTGGAACAGAGTCTGGTTAACCACCTCTTTCTGGCAACTCCCTGCTGCCTTGCAGGTCGCACTTGGTTGTGCAAAGGCTAGAGAAGCTGATTCGAACAAACGCCGAGTGGTGCTCGGAACGCCGCTTTGTATCCAAATTCCCAAGAACCTTCTTTGAAGCCGACTCATCCTCCAGAAGGAGATAGTCGCACAAAATTAATTATTAATGTACATCCACGGTCGACATCCACCACGAGGAGGTCAACGCCATATTCGCTCGGAGCAAGCCGATAATCTATTTACCATGTTTGCTCAGAAGCGATCGAAAATTAGCGAACCATTTTCTAAGTCGTCGCTTTTATTAATAATGATGTTCACTCATATTTTCTTTCTCCTTACAGGCTATGGAGTGGCCGGTGATTGCTATCGCTACGATTAACACCGCAAGCTGCGGGACAATCTGAGAGTAAACCGATGCACAGCTATTATTTGCTTAGTAAAATTGTTGCACACAACTTTGTTTTCATTCTGTTTCGTTGATTGCCAAACTGGAATTGATGATTCTGGTTTTTTACCGTTTAAACTTTATGCCTACGTTCTCAACTTCTATGCCAATATAGATTTTGGGTTGGTCATATTCGAGAGTTGTGACGTGCATTAGTGATGGGTGCTCGTCAAGAGCTCTCAGATAACATGCCACCCTCCGTCACAGCGCAAGAGCAGGAATATTGTCGAAAAGACCGACGACAATCATCGTATGAACCCGCTTCGGGCGACAAATTGTTCGAACATAGGATTAGACGGAGAACATAAGCCACTATTGAACAATTAGTAGTTCATCAAGGTCAGCGACCTACCATTGTGATGTTTCTGGATATCAGAACCGCCTTCGACTCGGTTGACAGATCCGCCCTATGGAACTGCTTACTTCGCAATGGAATCCCATCGAAGTACGTTGTATCCTAAAGGACCCATACGCACACTCGATAGGAAGGGTAAGGGCGTACGATAGCCTTTCAATGCCATTCAGCACCACTACGGGTGTAAGACAAGGCTGTCCAATCTCCCCGTTCTTGTTTAATTTCGCCATCGAGGACGTCCTCTGGAGTGCTCTCAGTAGTTTCTCCACGGGTGGCGTTGAGCTCCTTCCAGGTGAGCGGGTTATGGACCTGGACTATGCTGATAATATTGCCTTATTGGGCGAAGACCCAACATTTATCCAACAAGCTTTGGATATGACGGCAATGGAGGCATCTAAGTATGGGCTGTTCTTCTCGCCAAGCAAGAGTAAAGTGCTCCTTCAGGACTGGTCTGGTGAACTGCCAAATTTTGCTATAAATGATCTGATTCTCGATTATGTTGAGCAGTTAAAATACCTAGGAAGTCTGGTGGTTGCTGGGGGTCGGATTGAGAAGGAAATCACGTCCAGAATTGCTAAGGCCAGACTGGCATTTACTAAACTTAAATGCCATTGGAAGAGACGTGATTTGAGCTTGGCTATTAAAGGAAGAATATACTCCACCTCAGTAAGGACAGTATTGCTATACGGGAGTGAATGTTGTCCTTTTATCATACCCCACACTATTTCGTTTTATGAGCGTTTCCCGCGATGGGACCATGGTGGCATATCAGGTAGCGCTTGGAAATGTGTTTACCCCATCTCTCTCATGCCCAATGTATCGTAGGAACCAAGTAAAAGAAATGTGATTTGATTGGTTGTAACGAACTAATGAATAATACATCTTAACGTTTAAATCCCACCGCGTTGTAGATTCGGAAAAATGCTTATTATCCCATTTCTCTCACGTTCAATTGGTCCTATCAACAAAGTGATTTGGTTGTCTATAAAGAACTAATAGATGTTACACTCCAAGTGCATCCCATAAAGGAGCAAGATTTCATAGTGGATATTCATTCAATTACCCATTTAATATCAACACGTTTCGTACTTTCGAAGGTAATTCATTTCCTTGCATCAGTGATGTGGACACAGGCAAGGTCAATCTTAATAGCTCAAATTTAATTGGTCCATTATTTCGTCGCGCTGATTGGTTGATTTAATCAAGGAGATTTGCTTTCCATGTTGTGTATCACGCGAAAAAGGGCAAGTAATATGCGCAAACAATGTGGATAAAGGGTGTTTAATCTTAACCTAGACTTGTTCCCAAAGGATTTTGTGGATGGAAGTCTATCGGCTGGATTCTCGTCTGAGTTCAACCTCTGTCTGTAGTCTGAGGGTGCAGCCGTGTGCTTTCTTTTTCCCTTTGGTTAAACCAAATTCTTGTGCACTGAGAAGGAAAGTATTTCAGTTCCCGGCACGAAGCTTCGAAGTAAATGGTTGTTTGATAATGTATCTCTTACCGAAAATCGTTGACAGATTAAAATTATGCTTGTTGCTGGCCTCCTTCGGTCGATGTTTATCGACAGCGGTTCAGATTCGGAAGGAATAATCTCTCCAACAGTACTCGGTGTGTTTTACGTTGAGAAGCCGAGAACAGTTTCTGCTCTTCCCCATCTTGAAGAGAACGCTTCACACAATGCCTCCAAAATGAGCGGTTAAGAGCGAGTTCCCCCAATCTTAGAGTCAGTGTCAAGATCCCTCATATCTCCCTGACGTAGATAGCACAACTTTGGTCAATTTCAAGCGTTTTCGGCCTGAAATCCTTTGGGGACTTTATATTTTAACGTCATGGTTATTTGTAGGTACCTTATTTAACAGTGACATTCAAGTATAACTTTGTTTAACTTCCATATATCTTGCAAACGTGCAAGTGCCTCTGACAACCAAGTCCAGCTTCTGGCCTGCACGAGGGGATCCCCGAGCCCGACGGAACTGCTTCTACCAACAGGAGAAGGGGCGAGAGCGAGTGACTGGCGCCTGAAAGCTAGTTTGCTTCGGGCAGATAGAGCTCGTTAGCCTGGGAGGGCATTTCATCTAAGGGAAGGAAAACCCTGATTTTAAAGCGCCGCTGCCTTGCGGGATACCCGATCGCGGGAAAGGCTTCGGGAGAAAACCCTGAGGAAAACCTGGAACATAGTCTGGTAGACGGTTAGTTGGTGCACACCACCTCTTTCTAGCAACTCCCTGCTGCCTTGCAGGTTGCACTTGGTTGTGCAAAGGCTAGAGAAGCTGACTCGAACAAACGCCGAGTGGTGCTGGGGATGCCGCTTTGTACCCAAATCCCCAAGACTCTTCATTGAAGCCGACTCATCCTCCAGGAGGAGATAATCGCACACAAGTACAAGTTAAACAGTTGGTTACTTTAGACAGTATCACATAATGTGGACAATAGTTTTGCCTGACATCTTGTGGTTAAAAGTCTAAGCGGTATGATCACTGCTTTCTCGATCGACGCAGTTCCAGTGCACCGTTTTCGGCTTCGAACAATATTTTAATGTTGTTGATCTAAAATTGAAACTTATTCAAATTCACAAATTTGTTTACATGTCCCGCACTCAGTGGGTTGCCGTCGTTAGGTGGAGAGAGCAAGCTCAGCTCAGTGATCCTCGAAGCAATGAAAGTTTGGTAGACGATGTTTAACTCAAAAATCACTGTTGTGCAAATACAGCATCACATAGTGATTCCTGATCAAGGGCTCATAGGAATTATAAACGAAATGGTGAGTTGCAATTAAGATGTTGACCATTGGGCTGACCGCACTTGCGGTACAAAGACGTTTGCAAAAGAGAGATGAAAGCTCTTGTCATTTACCCCGCGAGTTGGGAAGAACTTGCTCTTGACCGCTCACATTGGAGGCATTGTCTAACGCGTCGTCTGCAAGCTGTAGCGAAGCAGATATAACTCTTGGCTGCTGAACGCAAATTACGCCGCCGGCGTGCAACTGATGCCCTACAAACGAGTTCTGACCATCGTTGCAAGCGCTGCGGGAGGGATTGTTCCCCCCGAATCGGACTGTTTAGTCACTCCAAAAGCTGTAGAACATGAACATTCATGCGATTGTGATGTACATCCATGGTCGAGGCCAACACAAACAGAACGCCATCCTCCGACACGACACAAAAACAGGCTAGGTAGTCTAACGATATGCAGTGAAGTTCGGTCAAACGAGCCTTGCGTGGTGAGAGCTTGAGGCGGAACGGTTGACACGAATTCGGTTAACATATCACATCGAAGGGACAATTGGTACAGCCATATCGAAGACAGTGTTGTGATAACGAGATTTGCTTATATAACATAGACTTGTTTTCATTTTGTTCATATGTGCAATAAATGTGTTTGACCTTCTCCTGTGCTGTGGGATTCGTGGGTGGACGCGATTAGCGTTGGACTGGTTGACCTCAGGGATGAATCGAGACAAGTGGGTGTGAACCGCTGGCGGGGGGGGGGGTAACGTGTCATGAAGCCTTTGTGAATAACGTACTGGTTGTTGGAACAGGCTACGTGGTTTAGCCTTGATTGACCCGATACCCTTACATTGTGCGTTGTGGTGTTCGCAACCCTACGACCGGTTTCTGACTGTTTACCATCAACCGGTAGAGATGGTAAGATTAACTTCAGTGAGCCCCTAAACCAGTGGTTCTTAACCTTTTTGTGGTACTGAACCCTACAAGTTCCATACATGCATTCATCGAACCCTTCGTAGATGGAAAAAACCCACTTCAGGCTACCAATCACGAGATCCAACATACAGACAATAAAATCGATCGATCAAACTGTGACAGCGACATGTAACCAACTTGACCTCATTGCCAAGTGCCTGGACCCGGCGAACGCAACAATGGTCACGGCCGGCCCAGCTGATAGGACGAACCTCGACACGCGGAATTGTCCCGAAGTCATGTGCAAATCATGTGAAAAACCGGTGAGTCCCATGGCGCGTAAAGTAATAACATTTTCTGGATGGACCGAAACCTCTGAAGATTACGGTCTTGACCAGCGCTATGGCCGAAATAATAAGGTCGGAATGGAAAAAAGGAAAACGAACACTACCCAAGGATGTTAGACCCACCCAAACCCAATGCCAAACCGTCGAACCCCAGAAAAGGACTCACCGAACCCCTAGGGTTCGATCAAACCCAGGTTAAGAACCACTGCTCTAAACCGTGGTAAAATTGTAAACGAAGCTGGACTTAAATGCGTACGACGAATATTTTTGTTCAAGTACAGAATCCAAAAGTGATTCCTTATTCCAGCCATAAAATGTTCTGTTTCTCTTATACCCACACTGATAAGCCTTTCACCATGTAGGCCACTTCGCCAACACCTTGGTCAGTATCAAAGAGTCTTACATATCAGCGGTTTTAAAGTGAGACTATGTTATTTCGAATTACAATTTCTGTGCAACGGGGGGCTGAGATCGATAATTACAAAACTTTGCATAGTTGCGGGAACCACATGTCCCTTGAAACGAAACGCAGTGGGATCTTCCACTGGCTCTACCAAGTTTCCAGCTCAGCATGTGGTGACTTGATCCCAAGGTCAGCGTCCGTAAGTAATTTTTTACCACTACTCGACTTGAGTTAATGATGTGTTTCGATTGGTTCATAGAGTTGCAGCAACTCAGTGCCGATCAAACTCATTTTGCAACTTGACGTTTACTTGAATGAATGACGTTTCTACATCTAAGACCTCAGTGGGCGTAAGGCGATCGTTCGAATCAACGGGGTACTATCACAGGCTATTGATGCCTCTAGTGGCGTACCGCAAGGTTCAGTCCTCGGGCCAGTACTTTTCTTGGCTTACATCAACGACCTACCGGAGACGCTCGCATGCAAGGTGATTCTTTTGCGGACTTTGTACAGCTGCAACGTGATCTAGATGCTCTACACGAATGGTCGGTACGGAATAATTTGCCATTCAATATCCAAAAGTGCAAGGTGTGGCAAATTGGTAAGCCATTCCAGTACCAGTATCACTTTGGGCAGACTTTTTTGAGCTGGACAGAATCGGAAAGGGATCTTGGAATCTGGGTATGCGGCAGCCGGAAGAACAGCCTGCATTGTGAGATTATCTATAAGCGTGCTTCGAAGCTTCTAGGTATGCTGCGACGGATCTTCAAAACCTTCTCGCCTGGAACTTTGCCCACCATCATGAAAGCCTATATGATTCCAACCATGGAACATGCATCACAAGCTTGGACTCCGTGGTTAAAAAAGGATATAATATTGCTTGACAAAATATACCATCGCGCAACCAAACTCGTAAGAGGTTTCCGTAAACTAGCGTACGAGGAACGATTGCAAAAACTGAGGCTCCCCACTCCCCTCCAAAGAAGCTTTCGAAGCGAATGTGATACTGTCATATAAAATATTGAATACCCCACATCATCCCTTAAAACATTTATTCGAATACCGTGATTCACGTCATACACGCGGCCACTCAGCGACACTGCAAATTCCCCACTCCCGTATCAGCTGTCGCCGATATTTTTATTGTGTACGTGTCTGTTTCCTTTGGAATTCCCTACCCGAAACTCTTGTCATCTCTCCCAGCATTGGAACGTTTATTCGAAATTTAGATACTTATTTGTTGCATAACGATTTGACGACACCTGCGTATTGATTCATGGTAACTATACAACTTGACTATACTTGACATTACATGTTTATTTTATACCTATTTCCTGAATGTATATTTACTATGATATGGTAATTGTGAAGCTATGTGCTTTTTGTGACCATAAATTCTTGAATCTTGAATCCAAGACTTTACTTTTGTTTCACCTTGGTCGTAAGGCTTATCAGCCAGCGGGCATCCTTGTAGGCTTTGACTAGAACACTTCATGGCCCCAATGATGATGATTCTTTCATTCTAAACCGTTGCTGGGGTGAATTTGATAATTATGTACCATCTCTCAACCTATCACCGTTCTCATGAACCAGGCAACGGCATAGTTATTACCGCTACTATCTGCCGATGGATTTACTATTTGATCATTGATACATCATTTTAAATCTAAATATTGTACTATGCTCAACGCCGCGGATATTGAAATCAAGTCCCAATATTTATCCATAGTATTTTTATTTTGAAAAAAATCAATGCGCCATCGGCTTCTTTGTACACGTTGTATGGTCTCCAGCGTGTGCTACTGCGAGCCCTTGCGCAATTCCTCATAGTCTTTTACCATCTGCCGCATGCGCTCAAATGACGCTTCGAAAGTTTCCTGCGGAAACAAAAAAATAAAAGTTTCGTCATTGTGCTCCGCTAATCGATAACCGTTCGAGTGAACGACCAACGATAACATTGTTTTCACTACATGACTGACCTACGTTCAAATGGTTGATGGAGCCGAAAATGCGATGGCCCATGACCGCGAGTTCCCTTTTGTCTAGCTATGCTCTTACCTGAATGTCAGTTGTTTTTGTTGGTGGCCGGTCACTTAATCGCCAGACAATTAATCCCCAGACATTTAATCACCATGTCACTTCATCCTCAGTCAATTAATCTTCAGTCACTTAATCTCCAGTTTGATAACTTCTGAAGAATGCAACCCCCTCTGCCTAATGGATGTTATTTTCATGAATACCAAGCCCTGCAACGAAAAATATGTGAACTAGGGATGAAAGTAGATTATGAGGCAGACGATGATTTACGCCTAATGTTTAGACGCCTACCAGCGTTGTCTTTTGTGCCGTTGAATGATGTAGTCGACATATTTGAGATTTTAGCCGAATCTATGCCTCAAAGTGAGAGGATGAATGAACTGTTATCATATTTTGAACATACCTTTGTTCGAGGTCGACGAGAAAACTTTGCGCCAGCTATATTTCCACCTGAAACCTGGAATCAGTATGAAGACGCAATGCCCGAACGAATAATGCTGTAGAAGGCTGGCATCATGCACTACAGTCACTCTTTTCTTGCCAACATCCCACCATGTGGACATTTCTTAACGGTTTGCGAAAAGATTGCCGACAGCAAGTGCTGGGGTTCATATCAAACAGAAGAAGAAGTATGCTGAGATAGGCGCCAGGACATCTCGAGCAATACTCAATTACGAAAAGATTGACGTTTTAAAATCAATTGCATATCTCTCCTGCTAAATAAATTCATCTGAACGTATTCTGCATTCTACAGAAGATTAATTGACTGGGAATGAAGTGACTTAGCGATTAAATGTCTGGGGATTAAGTGTCAGTAAACCGTTTTTGTTTTCCTTATCTAATCCGGCAATTCACTTGTTTCCGGGGCCAATCTGTACTTTTGTGCGATGATTTTGTTGTTGTTATTCTATAAATACAGACCAAGCCCACGGCCAATACACATTGGGCTTCCGCTCAAACGTTCCGTTTCGGCTTTGTTCTGTTTTCCTCACGGGTTGGTTAATAAGAACGCAGCGACCGTCTGTACTACTTCACACAACCTGAGTCGATAATTGCACGTCACTGAAAGTACTTACCTCAATGGTTCGGTTTTCTTTCTCACTTACTTTAGTCTCTGGCTTCTGATTGAGAAGTGGTTATCAACACGAGTTCTCTCCTTTCAATTCATGCCGCCAGACGCATATTCTACAAATCTGGCACGACACCTCGGCTTAAGAGGTTCCTGGACGTCGTTTCTTCCACTTAGTTTACTTTTGTGCGTCTGGCTCCATGGTTGGATCAGCAAGTTTTATTGATGACTCGAATCACGTGCGTCGATCGAGGGCAATATCGTTGCAGATCGTTATCCAGTCACGCTCCTACCTTCGAACACCGCATTTACATCGTCCTTCAGGTCTTCACTTGTCGCCGACGGGTTTAGGGCCGTGAGCAAGTGCTGAATCTTTCGAAGGACATTGCTAAACTACGGCAATCTTCATCTTTGAATGTAAACGGGAGAGGGTATTCTGTTGCCTCGCATCCGAAAAGCAGCCTTAGGTACCCCGTCAATGCCAAAGATTATTCTAAATCACTAATGGCTAAACACTTTCAAATATCGGATATCTTTTGACCTAAGCGGCCGCATCTCGCATCTAGGATTGCATTCTTAGTGAACACGTATTCACGTTTTAAGACTTATTCCAGAGCTGCGAAACACGGTGTAGTGATAAAAATATTACGCGCATGATCAACACTTAACTTCACGCCGTTTCGTACCGTAATGTTCACTTGAGGGAATGGTGATTCTACGGAAAATATGCCACGGAATACCTCCGCTTTCCGTTCGCATCCAAAGACTGTGGTGGTTTAGCGTCGTCCTCCTCCAAAAACAGACCCAGCACTCAAGAAAGTTGTCCTTGACTGTAATCCCGCTCATACTTGGCGCTGGTCACAAGTGAAAACCACTCTGTCGACTGTGAAGCAGGAGGTAGATGCCTTGGGATTGCGTACGGTCTACGGCGTTCGGAGTTGGGGACGTGACTCGTTAACGATCTGCAATCATCTCGCATGGGCTGGCATGATTCCAGGCATCAAGGAAGCCGGCTAATCCACCCATGGAGCCAACGGAACAAAAGTAAGTCCGTAAAACTTCAATTCACTTATTCCACTTACTGTTTACCGATTTCTTGTAAGAGCTGTCTCGGCGATGATACTTCTGGTAGGCTTTCAAAGTGTATTGCCCATCCAACGGCAGAGTCTGTTTTCGTTATTAAACATTCAAATGTCAAACCTCCCTACGTCCAGTAATCTGACTCTCGTGGCACGTGCTCCGGAACGTTTGTTGGCCCCGGGAATGATAAGGAATTAAGTAATTTGGGTGTGGAGTTTTCTGCACGTCTGTTTTCGTTTAGCGCTTTCCTAAGATGCATATTCCCTAATTCAAGGTGGCATTGAGACCTATATAACGGGTTCCTGTTTTTTTTTATTTCTCCCGTGGTATGAAAGCACACGACTGATCAAGGCAAAGTGCCGTGCAGTCACAGACTGCACGTGGGCTATGATACTGCCAGGTTGCCCAGGCCTAGACAGTTATGGGGAAGAAAAAAGAACAGGGAACGGTAGTGAGACTCCAGCGTGTTTCAGCATGCAGCTCACTACCTCTTGCCAATCAATTTAGCACGGTGTCAGCCGCACAGCACAAAGTACTGCACGATTGCAGTTGAGGCCGAATGGCGAGTCGGAAGCTCACTTGCTTTATTCTTGATAAACACGGTTAACTATCGGGTGGATGACCGCGTGGTGGAACAGAGGATAGAACGTTCGACTTGTAGTCAGACGGTTTCAAGTTCGAGTCCCATCGAGATCGCATATTTCGGAAAATGTACCTCACCCAGATCGCTACCACCGATCGGGGTATCATAATCACGAAAAAAGAAAGTCTGTAATGAACCGGCCAACGTAGTTTGTTGGTAGCGATTTGTTCTGACGCAGAAGCTTGTGCACGCTGGTCGGTCACTTAATCGCCAGACATTTAATCTCCAGTCACTTAATCCCCAGGGAAGGTGTTTAAGATAAGAAGTTATTTGAATGTGTGCAATGACTTAAATGTCTGGGGATTAAATATCTTGGGGTTAAATGTCTAGGGATTAAGTGTCGGTAAACCTTGTGCACATATTGACTAGCTCGATTAAAGATTCAAGAATTTATGGTATAAAATAGTTGTGGATGTAGAACACCATAGGATATTCGTATAAGGACTATATATAGTTAGAAAATATGTCATGTATTGTCTTGGTATGATAGAAAAATATTCGTTAGGATAAATTTCGTGTTATATAAACGGGATGTAGGGTGGAATTACTACGCATAAATATATCCAGCTTATTCCTGAAAATCATTTCACTAGATGATTGTACAACATCTGACGTTATGGAGTTTCACGAGAAACAAACGCGCACCGAATGGAAGAACCGACAGCAGTTCCGGTGAGAATGTGGAATATCAAATGCCAGTGGGCAAGTAAGTGTAGCATGCCTTGACCGGAGACACCTTTGAGTTTATTATTTTATAAGTTGGGATTAGATCCAATCGAACCCGTCTGCGAGGCAGTGTATCCAAATAAAGATGCACAAGTTGATTCTCGTCAGACTAAGTGTGTCAGTACAAACGGGGATCATGTTTAAATTGGATTCACTTGACCAATTATAATCTTGCTAAAAACGCCGCAATCTATGGCAGGCGTTGTGCTTGATATGAATTACAAGTGGGGCACCTCCTGAATTATTTTGATTGTGAGCAGGTGTGATCAACCTCTGCCAACCGACTAACCTACTTGCCTAATCCGTGGGGCATGTATGTTGATGTTTATCCGCTGCAGAACCCGACACGAGATTAAGAAAATATCAGTCCTATCAACCTTGTTTACCTCATTCCGACCAGCTTTGTTATCTTCTTTTCTTCTTCTCGGTGTGGAGTCGTTCCATATATGGTTTTACATCACTTCTACATCATTGAACTCAACACCATGACACATGCTCAGCTAGGGCCGAATCCCGAATCAGTGATTGATATTCACTGGAATTGCGTGGCTGTTTTCCGAAACGTTTTTTGTGTGTTCGTTTATCCCATTACTGAGTTCTCCAAATTTTCTCAGGTATCGGGTAAAATGCAAACATATTACAGCACGATGTGGTGTCGAGGTCTCATTGTTGTTGCGGTATGCGAATCTTTGTTAATAGCCCTTCTTGAGTTTACCATATCAATAGTAGTTAATCCATAAAAATCGCATCGGTCTAATCTGTCGAGTGAGTTAGTTTAATTGTTAGTACGCGAGACCAGGGTTCACGATGATTGAGATTACCGGGCCATTTTAATTGCGGACAATTGTTCATCGAGGTATAAATTGAATGTCATTTCAAGCGCATGCGGATCCTGATCTTACTGTCCCTACCTGATGAGTGCAAACAGCACGAAACCGGTCGTGGGGTGTGAATGACGGAAAAGCATGCAAATGAATATTTTGAATGTCATTTCGTTTTTTAACCATCCAATAATCTCATTCTGTACATAGTCGTTCTTTAAACAGAAAGAATCGAGAAATTTTGTTTGGCAGACAGTAATTGTATTGATTTGATCACGTGTTCCCTAGCTTTGTTTCAGAGGTATGTAAGTGAGCAATCGATATGCTCAAGCACACTGTGCCTGCGTTGTCGTTAAGTAGTTCTCAATGGTTAGTTGTACCCGAGAAAATATACAAGCGAATTGAGTTGTGATAACAGGGCCCATCATATCCAATCAGGGTTCGCTTACACTGTATCCGATGGGAAGACCTGACATGGAGGTCAGATCGGTTGGGCGACTACAACAGATATTGCTGGCTCGTTCTGGACTGGTCGGGTAAACAAAGCTATATTCATGGGCGCTTAATTGTGATCGGTCCAACGGTGAACGGTAGCTCAGGCCGTAAGGCGTGAGACTACAATGGTCATGGTCCTGGCTTCGAATCAGACCCGAGACAAGATATGCATAGCTGATGAGCTCAAATAAGGGCGAAACTCGAGTCCAGTACTACCAATGTGAACCGTTGTGATCAACTTAGTGAATATTTCGAAGGACTTGATGAGTAGTCACAAGGAGGAATGATTTTAAGTGACCTCGGTTTACAAATTATTAGAAATCCCTCGTTTTTTAGGAACATGTGACTCCACCTACATACCTGCTTGTTTTTCTCAACTTATGACTTTTCGGTTTCGTTTAACGCGAGATTGCGGTCAACACGTCCTCGGATATTGGCTTTAATGTGTCAGATACTAATGGGACGCAGAAAGTCTGATCAGCATACATAGGAATTCTAGGTTTTCATTCAATTCGCTTTTCAAATGCAAATTTCTACGATCAGCAGTCTTATATATCCAATGCTCAGAGTTTTATTAGAGCTCTGTATTAGGTCGTCGGTCGACTACAAGAAATCGTTTCTCCCTGCCGATCGAACCCAGTTTGGGAATAGCTATGAATATGTTCAAAACCACAGCCTGCGTTTCCGCTGTTGTGCTATCCAATGAGTACTTCAAGAAACAATCTACAAGCGAACACCCAGAAATATCAAGGGAAGGATTAATGGTTCAAGTAGATGCCGGTGACACAACGAAGTTTTACAAACCTCTCTACCATCTTCTGGTTTGAGATGGAGTAGAAACTTTGTACGAGGGGAGCATGTACCGTTCTAATCCAGCTACTGTTAACCTGACTCAAGTGCTGTGAAGGATGGTTCACTCCACTTGAGAACACAGACAAAGCAATCACAACATACAAGAAGTCGGCAAGTGTATCTATGACATGATAAAAATTCGATCGTATTGAACATCATCCGATTGTGCTAACGTTTAATGGATTGCTTTACGTGGAGAGTTCGAAAATTATGCAGCATTATGGTTCTACTAGTGTTAGGGCATTGGGGATGCTTGTGTGAGCAGACTTTCTGGCTCATTGAGGATTTATGCTTGAAACATAATAGGAACACACACATTTTGAACAAATGGGTGAGCAACACATCACTTTGGTCATTCATAGGCGCCTTGAGTGCTTGACCACGAATCACTATGTGATTCTGTGTTTGAAAATCGTGGTTCGTTGTACGAACCCTATGCAACAGTGGCATTCAAGTAAAACATTATTTACCATTTATCCACTGCTTCAAGGCTCGTTGAACCGAATCTTACTGTCTCCACCTGATGACGGCAAACAGCCAGAAACCGGTAGTGATGGGTAAGGGATGGGGATGTGAGAACCACAATACTTTGGTCTTTTATATGCACCTCGAGCGCTTGACCAGGAATCACTTTGTGATTCTGTATTTGAACATCGTGGTTCTTTGTAAGAACCCTATATAACAGTGGCATACAAATATAACTTTGTTTACCGCTTTTCCACTGTTTCAAGGCTCACTGAACCTGATCTTACTGTCTCCACCTGACGATGGCAAACAGCCTGAAACCGGTAGTAGTGTGTAAGTGCGGGGGATGTGAGCAACACATCAACTTGGTTTTATTGTTTTCAATGCCATAGCGTCGATTTTGAACTCTTATCTTCAGATCGACCGATTTCGTGAAACGTTAATAGTAGACGTGTTCATACTAATTAGGACATCTAACATGATTTAGTCTCTTGAGATTGCGTGTCCAAGTCTCATGGTCCGACCTCACTCAAAGGGGTGTCTCTCCAAGATTTGATTCATCAACTACGATGGAAAAAAAGGAATAAAGCAATGCACCAGTTCGACTTGTCCAGTGAATGCAAGTCACGTTGAATCGAAAGGTATTTGCATTTTTGACGGGTTTATCGAGGAAAAATGAGTTATTCCACCGTACAGTCACGCAAACAGACCGAGTATATTGTGAAAATAGAAATAGCGTGTATTTACGCTTGGGCATAAACACATAACAAATAACAACACTGATTTGTTCATTTTGGGGTGCCTAGCGGATGTTTCGTCATCAAACTAGATGACATCATCATCGGAAACGGTCTACGGGCGCGAGAATTCCTGGAAACTTGGCACTCAACAACAAACTCAATTAACCAGCATCTCCAATTGGCTGCAACATATGGACCAATGAGAAACCGCTCACAGAAGAAACACAAGGTGAACTCAACCAATCCGCGGGAGTGATGCTAAACGGACAGATAAACCGTATAAAAGCCAAAGAATTCCAACTGCTAGACGCTTCGAAAGAGGTTTTGCTGATGATGTCATCTAGTCTGATGACGAAACGTCCAACAGCAACTTCGCAAGCTCGGCGAATACAAATTGAACATCATCGAGTGGACTGATAAGGAAAGCTTTTTATGCAGCATGACAGGAAAATCCACCGTAAAGCTGTTTTGTCGACGTAGCTTTACTAAGACATGCTGTTCGATTGGTATTCGCTATGTCACAAACGATGACTTAAGAAAGTTCGTCTGCGTTATCTATCTATCTATCTATCTATCTATCTATCTATCTATCTATCTATCTATCTATCTATCTATCTATCTATCTATCTATCTATCTATCTATCTATCTATATATCTATCTGTCTATCTATCAATCTATGTATCTATCTATCTATCTACACTATGACATACAATAGTATAATATGCTTGTAACTCCCCGATGAACCAGCATTATAAAAACCTTTCATAAAACCATACATTGATCATTCATGGGCACAGGATTATCACCTCTAGAGTAAAGTGGGCTTCGGTGTATTAACCTTTCTCGCAAATTTACAATCACGCCAATAACGTTTCGCTTCACGAAATGTAACACGACCGTCTACTTATTTATTATGAGTAGTAACGTGTTAAGAAACAAACGTACTCGAGTGCAACCGTATTTCTCGTACCAATGAAGGTAAGCTCGCGCGGAGAATTTATTCATTGCCCGAATCAGAAGGCAATTCAGATCCTCTGTTATGCAACACGAGTTGAACGCCAATGTGATTGATTTGGTGGTATGAACCATATCGACATCTCGCATTGAAATTCAACGATAATGAAAAACTACAGTTAGGAATGGTGGCTTGAAACGAATTAAATAAATAAATAAAAAACTTAAAAAGACATGCTGAATGAAATCACAATTGGTATAGACCTAGTATTTGCTGAATATTGGCATGGATTAGAAAATGTCTGTGAGAACTTCATTGATAAGTGGGCCGCTCGTTTCAACACAGCTTTTACAATGTTGTAGTGGGTTCCTACAAAGAACCACGATGTTCAAATACAGAATCACAATGTGATTCCTGGCCAAGCGCTCGAGGCGTTTATAAAAGACCAAAGTATTGTGGTGCTCACATTTCCATCCCTTACACACCACTACCGGTTTCAGGCTGTTTGCCATCGTCAGGTGAAGACAGTAAGATCAGGTTCAGTGAGCCTTGAAACAGTGGAAAAGCGGTAAACAAAGTTAAATTTGTATGCCACTGTTATACAGGTTTCTTACAAAGAACGAAGATGTTCAAATACAGAATCACAAAGTGATTCCCGGCCAAGCGCTCGAGGCGCTTATAAAAGACCAATGTATTTTTGTGCTCACATCTCCATCACTAACACACCACTACCGGTTTCTGGCTGTTTGCCGTCATCATGTGGAGACAGTAAGACCATGTTCAGTGAGCCTTGAAACGGTGGTAAAGTGATAAACAAAATTATACTTGAATGCCGCTATTACACAGGGTTCGTACAGCGAACTATGATTTTCAAATAGAGAATCACAAAGTGATTCCTGGCCAAGCACTCAAAGCGCTTATAAAAGACCAATGTATTTTGGTGCTCACATACCCATCCGTTACACACCGAGTGTTTGAATAATCTTGTATGATATCAAGTAGATGGACCGGGAAGCCTGCCAGTGACAGCGACTAATAAGCGGTCGTGCGAAAGTCGCTCTACTCGTTCACAACACATTATTGGATATATTTTTGATTCGAGGTGTATGCTCCTCATCCCAGTGTGTCTGAGTCTAATCTGATACAGGTTCAGTAGTTTTTTAGGTCCCATCCTTCATGTAATAGTTTCAGGTCAGTTAAGCACCCCTTACTGCTGCCATGATAATACTCTCGCGGACGATGATATAGAGTAGCATGAGGATTGAATAGATGCGCAAAATTTTTTTGAATAAAGTTTGGGGAAACGACAGGGGAACAGTACAAAAGATCTGATGTGTGCCGGGAAATCCGTTCGGGTTTGATATTAAGAAAGTCGCGTTGAATATGCAGCAGGAATAACTACATCCTTTTGAAAAGATAGCATTAGGATTAAGGGTTTCTGTTGGGTGTCGAAACTGATGACACTTGAGAAAAGTTGCACCATTTCGAGTTCTGTAAACTTACGTATTTGACACGGAACATTGCTACAGATAGCCCACCTTTATTCGTAGAAGAAACTACCAAATATTCTCTGGTAATTAAGGGGAACCACATTTTATCTTATGGGTTTGAACGTCATCGAATACAAATTAGAGCAGGTAACAACCGCTTGTTTCATCGACTTCGAAGCCGCCTTCGACTCCGTCGATCGAGATTCGCTGTGGAGTGTGATACTATCGGATGGTATGCCGGAGAAACTTGTGCGCATGATGTAAGCGTACTATTCATTCACGCAGAGCCGCGTACGCGTATATGGAATGGTGTCCTCGACGTTCCCCATTAGGTCTGGTGTCCGACAAGGGTGCCCTTTGTCCCGTGTGCTATTCAACTTCGCGATCAATTGGTCAATGAAGCAAGCGCTTTCAGATTACGCCGGTGTGATACTGAGTCCGAGCGTTTCGCTTGCCGATTTGGAGTAAGCCGACGATATCGTAATCTTGGGGGATGATCGTGGAACGCCTCAGCTCATTTGCTTCTGTGCTGAGGCTGCGAATCAACATGCGCTAAACGAAGTATTTTACCACCGCCGCTGGACCTCATCTGCCTCTCAAGATTGATGGCGAGAACTTGGAGATATGGAACACTTTTCGTTACCTTGGTTTGTCCGTGCTACCATCAGGCCAAGCCAGGGATGAGATACCGACCCGTGTACAAGCTGCGCGCACGGCGTTTTCGCGACTACGTTGGGTTCTATTTAGCAGTAGAGAAATCAGCCGACGTACAAAGCTGCGCATCTACAGAGCGGCGATTCGCCCAGTTGTCACTTATGGATGCGAGACGTGGCCTGTGCGGGTGGAGGATATGCGGAAACTAGAGGTTTTCGACCACTGGTGTCACCGACGCATCCTCAATGTTCGATGGGATGAGCGGGTAACGAATGACGAGGTTCGCCACCGTTGTTTTGATATCCCTCGCCTGAGTTCGATATTGCGGCAACACCGACTGAGATGGTTTGGCCACATCCTGAGACGCTGAACTAACCAGGATGACACTATCGCCGACACCCTGCGCACTGAGGACAAGTGAAGACTTGGCTCTCCACCGTGAGATAGGATGTGGAGCTGTTTGGTCTACAATCGGTTTACGGATGGCGCAGGTGGGACTGGACCTGGCTTAAAATCTGCGCGAATCTCGCTTCGAACCGCCGAGCGTGGGTGGTTGCAATCCGTGACATCATCGAAGCCGACTCATCCTCCAGGAGGAGATCGTCGCACAAAAGTAAAAAGTAAAGTAAATTAGAGCGGAATCAAAGAGCTATTTCTAAGCATGACACGCCCAGTATTCACGTCATTAGTGTATGCAAGACCGAACGTTGAGGGTGAGACTGTGGAAGAGCAAATACGTAAGTTGAAAAGGAGAATAGACAGAGACTCGCTCCTAACGAGATCCTTTCATGGTTGAGAACAAAGAATCACTTCATCCACTGACTTCAGTGTATTGAGATCTCTCCCCGATATATCCGCATAGTGGCGTTACACAGTTGAACTGTCAGAGATTTAGCACCCCGATCACCATCACGTGAACTTACCACGCCACTTCTCCAACGGTGTATCATTCCATGTCACCGGCCTAATATAATCATTGATTGCGTTCAAATCACGCGAGCAGATCTGGTAAAAACGTTCCACGGGATCCGAGAGATGGCGGTTGTTCCCGCGGTAGACTAGCAACGCGGCGATTGTTCCTAGAGGCCTGCAACCGGTGTGTTTGCTCGGCTTGTCCAAGTTCCAAGTCGCGTCGATCGGGCAGCGTTTCAGTTGCTGAATGATGCGCTGATGCAAATCGATCCAACCTGAACCACCGGTAACCCTGGAATCAGATGGGGGGATATTGATTCCGCTCTAGTTGTTTATAGCAAATTCAACCGCGTGAATATTCTTACCCTTTCGGCTGTTGGAACTCATCCGCCGAAACAACCCTGCACAATTTCGCCTCTGGCAAAGCGGTCAAGGTTTGGCTTAGGCCGAATTGTGAAGCAACTTGTGGCTGTTCTGAACACGGGGCAAAGAGATTGGTTAGCTGATTGGCAGCCAGTTTATTGGTCTGCTTCACACTGATTGCGGGGTCGCTTTTACACTGATTGGTCACTTGTGCCAACAACCAATCATTGTTCAGTAAAACAACGCCATCGTTCAATCTGTAGATAAATAAAAAACAAAACTGGTTGGTATTTAACCGGCATTGAAACACCGGTTGCACTTGAACTGACTCTAAGCGACTTACTGTGTGAGTCTTGCCAAACACAGCAAAGTGTTGTAACATTGAAGGGGACTGTCGCCAAATTTGTGTGGAACAACGCTGCAGCTGATCGAGAACTTGACTCCTAATTGATCGACCATTTCTTCGATTAAACGCAACCCCAATCCTGAACCCGTTCCTCCACCTAAACTGTGGAGAAGACAGTAGCCAAGACATTGATCAAGCCTGTGTAAAAATCGAAGCAGAAGGAATAGTGTGTTGCAGTTGAACTAATCACGGGATCAAGAGTTCTATCGCTGAAAGGAATATTCTAGTTAGTGTTCATTTTTTGATTAAAACGTTCAACTAAGCATGTCGAAACGTCATAGAGGAACCATGGTTTTGAAAACGGTGCATCACGGATAATCTTTGGCTCGGTAGTGCAACAAAAACCGCCACAACCAATTGGCAGATGATTCATTGTACAAACCCTGGTTAGCAGCGGCAAGCAAGCGGTCTAACCCTGTTTACTACATTACCACCTCGGGGATATGGCTCAGAATCAAGCTCAGGAGCGGGTGTTCTTGCAGACAGCTTCTTGGACTGCGTGCTCATCATCATCATTACATGAACAGCATTACACCGTTAGTATGTACCGAATGCTTCATTGCCACACAACCATAAAAAAGTAAAATCCTAAAAGATGGGGAAGGGTGGGACTTAAATAGCTAGTGATTTGATAGAAGAGTAAGCACAAACAAACTGGGAAGAGGTGCCTACACCTCGAATGAAACATGCATTCATTCAAGTTTGGTGGAAGAGTGGAGCTACATCAGCACGACGGCTTCCTTGCGGCATCATAACAAGATTTCTTTGTCACTGATGCTCAATCTTGAGGGTTGACACGTGGAGTGGTGACGATATCTCATTATGCCACATGGCAGTGAAAGCCGTAACGAATCTTCCATGCTGAGGTCTCGCCACTTGTTCACGAAAATTGATTGAATACATGTTTGATTCAAGATATAGGTAACTTATGTTGGTCTCTCCGTGCTTGCAGTAACCTTGAGCAATCGTTACTTACCACCAAAGTAGTGCTGATTCAAATGACAAGACAATGTGATTCAATCACGTTTCGAACATTTACCTTTCCGTCTCCACCCGAATGGAGTTCAGCGCTTCATCTCTTAGCCAATCATCCTCTCCGTTGCCAAAGTAGCCTGTTGTAAACGAATAAATTTGCGTCGCTCAACGTACCACACGCCCAGTTGGATCCACTTCCAGCTCGGCCAATCAGCAAATTGGATTTTCGCAACGAGGTTCTACAATGCAAGTTGTGAATGTCGCCAAAGCTTACTTCAGTGGTGTCGTTTGTACAATCCGTTGAATTGATTTCGGTTCTGTGTCGATCAGGATGCCACGAAATTGATGGATTTCATCTTGAAGATGTTTCAGGTTTCTGCAATCAGAGACAAGTGATTGAAGACCTGTTCCTCTTCGAGACTTAGGCACCTCATTTCAGTTTTCACGCGTACTGTACTCAAGATTCTGTAGCTATTGAAGTTCAGCCCTCTCCCATTTGTTTAGAACTTTATTGTACTACGTGGGTGTATGTTATTTGAGCATTTGGAACTTCCTACCGGTGATGATAATGATGAT
>JACCGJ010006045.1:0-23516 GCA_013407085.1 Atriophallophorus winterbourni
TTCAGTCCTCTCCGTGCCGGGTGGCACATGAAGCGAAGACAACTTCACGCCAGTGGTTCCGGTCTGTCGCTGCTTCCGTTGCCGTCTGCACCGTGAATCCTTGTGCATGTAGTTCGCGTTACAACGTTCTGCGCCAAGTTTCCTTGGGCCGTCCCCTTTTTCGTTTACCTTGCGGATGCCAGTGCATGGCTACCTTCGTATGCGAACTGGGATCCATCCTGCAGACATGACCGAACCACGGATCTGTTGTCATCGTTTTCGTAGCAATGTAGGTTTTACGGGATAGGGTTGCTAGCCCTAAGCCCAACCCTCCTCTTTTCTCAGACGGGCTTGGGACCGTCCTTGGCGGGAGTTATTCACCCCTGTAGGTAGGTGAAATTACTCTTGTCTGTAAACAAATTTTGCCTTCAACCACATTTACCACCAAAAAATGCCAATGTAATTCACAAAATTCGAGGAATTTTTATATTTTGAAAAATCATGCACTGAAAAACGTGTCGGAAACCAACCTTGCTGTAATGGGTCGAATCACATCACTAGCAACTGAATTACAGAAATTAAACTACACCTAGAATTTTGCTGCGAAATATAGGGGATGCATTGGTTCAGTGTTCTACAGTATGACAACCGTCTCAAAGCTTGGCCTTAGTATAAATGTGCAAACAATCAATTTCGATCAAAAAACAAATCACAGATTCCATAGAAGTATTCCGGGCAATTATTTGTACACAGTTACCGTTCCCTATTTCGTTATTGTTAGATATTCTCGTTGATAGAGTTATAGGCAATTTTGAGGACACTTTGAAACTACCCTCCAGCTGGAATGGAATGTATTAGCTGCTTTAAAAGAGGGAGGTTCCTCCGTAATAGCAAATATTGTATGGTTAATTCAAAGTAATTCAAAGTTTTATTGGTCCAAAAAGTAAATACTTTACAGTAACCACAGATTAAAAATATAGGGAATTCATAAAAACAACACAAATGTTTTATACACATGGAAAGTCAGCACGTGTATTCAAGTGCGAGGTTGGATTTGGTCAACATATACTTGTCAAGTTTAGCCTTGAACAAGTTCAGGCTTGATGCGCAAATGATATGTGGGGGCAGGGAGTTCCATAGAAAACAGACTCGGACAGCAAAGAAAAACCTTCAACAATTTGATCTGGAGTGTGGAATAATTAAATTGTAGCCCTGCGATCTGCTACCACGTGCTTCTTGCCGATGAAACAGTTGTTCAAGTGGGTGATCCATTGTATGCAGAATGTTGTAAAGCAAGATCAAGTCACCCCTGAGACGACGGTACGAAAAGTCAAAGAGGTTTAGTGTTGCAATTCGCTCCTCGTATGGCCTGTTGTATAGACCGGTCACCAGTTTTGTAGCGCGATGGTATACCCGTTGCAGCAAGGTCATGTCCTTTTGTAACCATGGGGACATGCTTGAACAGCATACTCCATTGTTGGTCTGATATAGGGGTTAATTATACGTGGGAGTATCTGCTTTGAGAAACGACCGAAGATCCTTCTGAGCAATGCTAAGATTTGGCAGGACTTTTTGTATACAACAGAACAGTGCCGTGAAGACTTCAGGTTACTGCTAATCCACACGCCCAGGTCTTTCTCTTCAGTAACCCATGAAAGTTGCTGAGATCCCATAGAGTATGTGAATACGAATGATTTACCGACGTTTATCATTTTACATTTTTGGATGTTAAATGGTAAGCAGTTCCTCAGGACCACTTATGAAGTTCTTCGAGATCTTTTTTGGAGAATTGGCATCTTCTTGCTTGATGTGTGTGATGAGAATGTGATGCGGGGACATACCATACGGCGCCTTTTTTCCTTTGGATTTCCCTACCCCTACATGTGGTGAGCTCTCCTTGCCTGGCGATGTTTGAAGCGTATTTGAACTTACACATGCAAATGAACATCATTCGTGAGACTTACATTTGACATTCTCTATTCCTTTTATAAATCGTTGAATCATTGAATCATTGAATCATCAGAATAATGATCATCTTGTCTTCGATGAACTCCTGTGTTTGCAGCAAACCAAAAATGCAAGCTATGAATACACAAATTATGCTGGCACTAAATTCTTCAGAGTACGGCAGCCAGACATGCAACACATACAATAAAACGAAATGATGTTTGATGCTCTCAATTTGCAAAGCATATGTAGCATATTGGGTGTAACGATGACAGACGAAACTGACTCACAAAGTTTGTTGAAGTCATCTCAACAGTATCATTGACGCTGGCAATATAATTTATATAGTATCGAAGTGGTCGTATTTTCAATGAACTGCGGTATTCGATAATACGAGCGAATTCGGATTTCTCGTGATTTTCCCATATTGGCTCTACGCGTGCAACGCTATTAATACTCTTCAACCACTCAAAGGGATTAACGTCATCGGAAAGATCTTATTCTTCGCCATCGACTGGTTAAATTTTCAACATCGTGCGATCAACTACCGAACTGTATCGCCCGATTCAAATCTGATTTTCCTCTTATTTGTGAACACCGATTTTTTGTCGCGCTCACGATATTCATTATCAATCGCTCGACAGAACCAATGCTCACAACCCTGACCGTATGACTCCAAAAAGAAAACAAAGCGCATCAGGTTTGTCGACAGTCGGTTAGTCATAAGGCAAAGTCTATCACGTGCTACGCTTGTTTGTCAAAAGTGCTTGCAAAATGCGACAAACCGCTGACCTCGGATTTGGTAGCAATTAAAAACGGAGATAATTGTCCCGGTGTTTGTTACGTTTGCCACGTTTGTAAGGCCAAACCATCAGCGACATACTCGGAGGCGAAAACCCCTGAGTATGAAATTGAGACTCATCTAAATGGACCGGAATCAAGTATTCAAAACTGAATGTACTGTTAAAAAAGATCATAAGGGCACCATCGTTACCCGACTTAGAGGTTACTGCCAAAGAGCCGATAGAAAATCCATCATAGCTGAACTGCCAACTGAATTCTCCTCACAAAGATTATCCTCGCCTTTTACGAATAACGATGCAATCTGCGGAGGACGTGGAAAACTTACTATTAAATGCTTACCTTCTTAGACGTGATCCAGAGTCTACTAGTCGTATCCATGCAGATATATCATGTTGGGAGCGAAAGTCGTCGAAGAAATCTGGAGGAGAAAATACTCCAAAAGGTATTGTACTTCTAGGCGTTCCGGAAATGCTGGAGACGTACCTTCTCAAGGAAAGAAATACCTAGCCGAAAAAATCGGTATTATAAAAGCCATACTTGTGGATGCTCTCAGGATACCGCGGTCTGTCAAGTTAACTGTCTTGACAACCGAAGTGACCGATAGCATCAAACATGAATGGAAAGCTAATAGGAGCAACATACCCCGGAACGTCAAGTTGAGTTTTCCCAGGATAATAGCCGGAAGCAAGCGTGAATAGTACCACCCAACCAACGCGTAGTGATGCGCTTCAAACTGAATATCATGCGATAGCTCCAAAATACTTGAGCATTCTGGCACTAACCGAACATGGATTTGGACAACTTGTCGAATTGGGTGACCATGAATAAAATGACATCCAACATACGAAAAAGTATGATGTTCCACTCTTGCAAGAATGTTCCTTGAACATTGGGAACTGGAAACTTGGTATGGAGCTCGTTGGAAGAAGATATTGGAGTATGGGTTAGTGGAAACCTGAAGAGCACGGTTCACTGCCAGAATATATATCGACAGGCCAACGGATTGTTAGGTATCTTTCGATTAATATTTGGAAGAATTTCGCTGGTAACGTTACCAAGGATAATGAACGTCTACCTTCGCCCTACGATGAAGTATGTGGTAGAGATCTGGGCTCCTTGGCCACGAAATGATATTGCTCTCTTTAATACAATTTATCGCAGAGCAACAAAGTTAGTGATGGGTCTTCAAAATATTCCGTACACTGAAAGATTGTGACGTCTAGGTCTATGTGACTATATCCAAAGGCCGGTACGACGCGATATTATTATGACCTATCGAATTGTGTCTACCGAATGACATCCACCAAATCACTTGATTGATGTGTGTGATGGAAAAGTGACACGCGGACATACCTTATCCCTTTACATTCCAAATTCCCGTATTGATTGTCGGCGCCATTTTTTCGCCATACATGCTATATTTCTTTGGAATTCCCTACCCCAACATGTGGTGGACTCTCCTTACCTGGTGGTCTTCAAAGCGAAATTGGACTTGCATATGCAAAAGAATATCATCCGTGAGTCTTACATTTGATATTCTCTATTCCTTTTATACTATTATATTTTTCACATTTCCATTGCTACCGCCATCCCGTGGTGCTGTAAAGTATTAACTTTTTTAATCATAAATCCTTAAATCCTTGAATCCTTCTCAATTCCTTCGATAACTTATAATTCGGTCCTCCTGGTAAGGAACTATCGGGCATAATGGAATGTTCTCTTTGTGTATTTAGGGTAATCCGTAGAATCTCGGTGTAGTGCAATCTTCTGGCTTCATTCTTGTTTGCTCCATTCCATTCAGTTGTCCCATAAACTTCAATTTCTTCAAAGTTGCCTTGATTTTGTTTTCAAGTCGTTTAGCCATTTCTTCGTTCATTTGTCTGTATGTCGTTGTATCCTGGAGTAGCGTTTCAGCCTTCTCGATATAACCTGCCTTGTTCATTACCACAGTCATTCTTCCTTTGTCGCGGGGAGGATAACTATGCTTCGGTTTTGTTTCAATCTGTTCAAAGCTTTGGTTTCCTGTTTATTGAGTGTGTTATGATACAAACTCCTGGTGAGCGCAAGTACAATTCGTTGGCAGACTCCTTCTTGTGCGTCTTCTGTCAAGGTGTTAGATTTCAGCATTTCCTCCAGATTAGCTACGAATTCGGTATGATCAGCGTCTTTCAAATTGAAGTTGAGGCCACGTGCGAGAATTTATTGTTCGTTCTGTGTCAGGGGTCTGTCGGACAGGTCATTGACCCAAGGTTCCCCGCTGGTGATAACTTGGTGGGGGGTAATAATTCGGAATTTGTTGTCCAGGTTACGCCTTTTGTTTAGCTTGGTTTTTCGGGTCGTTATCGCGATGGCGTCTACCAGCTGTTGTGTTAGTTCATGTCCAAATCGGTTTTCACATATTCGCTTTTCGTTCTGGATAACGTTTGAATATTTCTTGAGTCGTTTGTGCATGTCATCAATCATGAATTGAAGCCACTGCCGATTTTGTCGTTCCATTAGTTGCCGCGCACGGAAATTGTTTATCGGCGGTCGTTGTTGTTGATTTCAATGCATGTTGATCAATTCGGACATCACATCAATTCGATTGGAACAACGCGAAGATTTCAGCCAAAGAAAAAAACCGACGAGCGCGAGAATTCCTCGAAGCGTAGCACTTAACAACGACATCAATTTACCAGCACCTTCAATTGGCTACAACCAATGGACCAATTAAAGCCCAATGGACAAGAATGCAACGTATGAATGCCACCAACCACTGAGAGTGATGGCGAACGGGCAGACAGACCATATAAAAACCAATGAATACCAATTATAAGTCACTGATGATGTCATCTAGCTTGATAACGAAACGTCCAACAACAACTACACAAGCTAGGTGAACAACATTGTCTGTATGCACATCAATCTAACACAAGTGAACACGGTCAAAGTCAGTTTACACTGTGGCTCGCATACGTAAATATACTTAAATAATGGGGTTAAGATGGAAACATAAAAATTCAGTCTATCGTAAACCCCCGATACAGACGCTGTATTACGATGCAACACCGCGCATCCGTGACAGGTCTTCAGGTTCATACCTTCGTCTATTTCCATACGACAAAACACCTGCGCAGCGATAAAAATGAACTAAAACAAGCTCATCGTCAAGCTACCCAACGCCTCCAAGACCATGGTTATCCGAAACGTTTTGTGAAAAACCAATTGATGAGGATAAAATACCCATCGGCGAAATCAAAGAAGAATTGACGAGATACGGTTTGTATACCCTATGTTAAAAGCACATCAGATGCAATCAGTAGAATCTAGAGCCAGGCGTCCATAGGTGTGACGTATAAGAAAGGGAACGCTCTCCGTACAACCCTGGTGCATCTTGAGGATAAGACAACTTTATCCAGCGTCACGAAGAGCAACTATAGAATATAATTTAATGGTTGCCATGGTGTTTACATGGGATAGACTTCCAGAGAATTTCACAATATAAACATCGGAAGCGTGTCGAAAGGCAGTCCCGAGATTCGTGAGAAAATCAATCCCTGATTCGTGATTCAGCCTTTGCGGAGCACGTTTTAGGTACAGGCCATAACGTCTATCTAGACAATGTGCGGCATTGAAACGTATGGCGAACGCATACATACTGAGGCAGTCGAAATTGTTAAGGCAGGTCGACCGGCATTCAATAAGGTAGAAGGTGCAGAACGCTCCACAATCTGGCGCTCAGCACTTATGCAAACGTATACAGTTCTTATTCACCTAATTCATTTAAAAGTTAGTTATAATTTGCTTTTCCTTCAACAATCGTTTAACCTTATCCCCATTAGTTATGCATTTTTACGCATGTGGGCCAGAGAATCAACTGACCTTTACAACTGAACTAGTCATGCCTATGTGACGTGATACCCCTGTGCTCACTAAAGGCTGTTTTACGGTAAGGTAGAAACAGAGATGGCGGGTTACTGCCGCTTAGTCATGTTCCATCGTCCTGACTATCACCCTTGGTCTGACGAAGCTTCTGTGTCAGAAGTGAAACGTTACCTAAAAGTGCTCTGACCGATTGCACACAAATTTATTTCCAATAAGTCATACACGCTTCCCAGTCTGACGCACCTGGTGATTGAGTCTCGCATGATCAGCCAGCAGTGATAATATCGTCACCATTTCTCAACCTTCGTCTACTTGCCATGGTACCTCCTTCGTTTACTTCCCTTGTTTTGACGATGAAGGTCCCAAAGCATTATTTGATAACCGGTCTATCTCTGCATACAACCGGTGGTTTTATTTCGGTAATTTTTGCTAGTGTATAGAAGCCGGAAACGATTGCGTTGGGTCATTTTAGTTCAACAACTGGCAAGTGGCGTACATCGACCGTGTCTCGATTAATCCCAGAGGTCAACCAGTCAAACGCTAATCCCGTTCACCCACGAATCCCACAACACCAGGGAAGCCGATTGGTCAAACGCGTTTATTACGAACAAGACCAACAACATCTTATATTATATAGACAAATCAAATAACCACAACATTGACCTCAAGCATGCCTGTGCCGGTTGTCACTTCGATCTGACTTGTCAGTCGATTTCGTGCCACCCGGGACACTTCAAGCCCTCGTCACACAGGGCTCGTTTGACCGACGTTGACGAATTGCATATCGTTCGATTGCTGCTGACCTCGTTGATCTTCCCATATTCCCGAAGATGTTGTCGCTTGAACCGTTCTAATGCAATCATTCTAAAACCTGAATTATTACGAGTTCGCAATTGTTATCGTCCGTATTTTCGGTGCTTCACGCTCTTATGTTGTGTCGGGGGGTAGAGTTCTGCGTATCATTCGAAAACTGGTGATTAACGCTCATCGCTAATACACTTTGCGCCTGCACACTAGTGCTGGGGTAAATTCAGAGTGCCTCTTGTGCAAATCGCCACAAATCAATAAGAAATTGTCCACATATCAGTAATTGATTGTCGATCATCGCAATGTTATAGATATTCAATAGTCGGCAACCGCTCGACATTCTCAAGTATATGCGGTAGAACCGTACTGTCCCTAGAGTAAAGAGAGGAGAAGTGCTCTACCTATCTTTCCATCTGCTGATCATGTCAACGGTTGATCTTCCCTTGCGGAAGCCACATTGAGATTCGGAGTAAATTCTATCAGCTAAAACTTGCAGCCGGATCTGTAAGACTTTAGCAAACAATTTGCCTACAACATTCAGAAGGGAGTTTCCTCTGTAATTGTTGCAGTCGTCTCTATCTCGCTTATTCTTAAATAGCGTGATGATATTTGTGTCTCGCATCTCTTGTGGGACACACTCCTCTTGCCAGCACTGAAGAAGCAAATGGTGAAGAGGTTGTAATAATGCTGATCTATAGCATTTTATGAGCTCAAGTGGAATTCTGTCGTCACCATGGGCCTTCCAATTCGCTAAGCGGTCGATTGCCTTTTTGAGCTCATCAAGAGTAGGGGGAGTATCTAGATATTCAATAGATATCAATTCACTGATGCAATACAACCGAGTTCTGACTATCGCTGCCAGCGCTGCGGGAGAGATTGTTCCTCCCGAATCGGACTGTTTAGTCATTCAAAAAGCTGTAGAACAAGAACATTCATGCGATTGTGATGTACATCTATGGTCGGCATCGACCAAAGGAGACCAACAACAACATCGCAATGTAGATGCATAATACGCTTAAATAATTTGAGGTCAACCCTGTGTAACTTACAACCGTCGTAAAGTTGTGCAAACACTGGAATGACAATAAACAACGGAAATTCAGGTCACGCTCGCGCGCAACCGAGCGTCGACCGGTTCTGATGAGAAAACAGTTCGAAATGATATGGTTGAACTTGAGTGTGTTCTTTGTCAGCTCAGTTGATCCGCTTTGCTTAACTGCACAAACTCGATTAAATATTCTGTAAAGTTATATGAACTAATCCTCGTTGCTGTGGAATTAAATAGCGACCAGCTACTGTAACAGTGCATCATATTCAGCGCGGTAGTCTTGCGTGGCTAGAACAGTTTGATAGGTCAACAGCAAAGTGGAAATTGATTCAGCTATTGATAGGCGTATCGAGGACAAAGGGTGATGAATGGGCCTTAGAATCTCAAATCATTTTGGATTAAGCGATCGGCCATTCGCAGTAAGTTGAATCAAGCATGAGATGCCAGAGTTTCATATTCAGTGCCATTTATTCATCAACTTCAACATTCTGAGCATGAATTCAGCGCAATGTAGACAACAACGAGGAGTACAGATTTTTAATTGGACAGAACCTACGCAGACACTTTATCTATGCACGCTATTGTTCTAGATCCTACGTAAGACACAAATGTGCTGCCGCCTGCTTAAAAAACATACCAGCTTAAACTGCCACAAATACGCGTTTTCTAACTACATTGTACAATTGTGGAATAGGTTACCTACTCACGCGGTACTATCTGACACCGTTGACGCTTTTGAAAAAAAACGATTTTCAAGATTAAAGAGCGCATTCGGTGTCTCCAAGTATGTGATAACCGCAGCACACTAGCAAGGTTCAAGGTTTTTAATAATCTAAAAAGCAACAAGCTTAACAATAACAATAGGATAGTAAAAATTGAAATGTAAGTGTATAAACAAGATAAGGAATTAGAATAAGTAGTATATAAGTGTTCAGGAAACAAATAATTCAATAAAATTCATCTAATTTCGTTTTAAAATCATGCAAGCTAGTGGAGTGAGCAACGGCTGAAGGTAAACTGTTCCAAGTAAAACAAACACGAACAGAATAAAGATACCTTCTACAGTTCAGGCGGGAAAGGGGTACGAACAGCACATACTCATTGGTCCGATAATTTCTCGTATCACTTCGCGTGAATATATCCTGTAAGGGATGGTTCTGGGTGTGAAATGTTTTGTAAGGTAAGATAAGGTCTCTTCTTATTCGTCGATAGGGAAAGTCGAACAGATTCCGTTAAGCTATCCTTTCTTTATAAGGCTTGTTTCGGATGCTGAGTACTAGTTTCGTTGAGCGTTGATAGATTCGCTGCCTAAGTTCAAAATCCTTCTTGAACCCTGGAGACGATGATTGCACACCGTATTCCATGACTGGTCTCAAGTATGTATTCATGATTCTTGAGAATATCTGGGGCGAAATTTCCCAAATCTAAACCTCTATCTTGCATGTTTAATGATTTGCTCAAAGCTGGCGTAGTGCCAAAAGACTGGAAACTGGGACAAATAATACCCATTTACAAAGATGGTTGCCTTTCTGAAGTTAAAAATTACAGGCCGGTGACCTTGCTGTCTTCGGTATCAAAAGTTTTTGAGCGAATAATAACCGCAGAAATCGTGCGACATCTGTAAACGAACCAACTTTTGGCTGTTGCCCAACATGGATTTCGCAGAAATCGCTCTTGTCTAACAAATTTGCTGACAAGCTTAGACGATTGGACGAGGATTGTAGATGCGGGGGTCTGTATTCATGCGTGCTACCTGGACATTTTTAAAGCGTTCGAAAGAGTTTATCACAATTTACTCTTGAACAAGCTAAAGAAACACGGTATTGTTGGAAGACTATACGAATTGATCAGAGATTATCTCAGCAACAGACACATCCGAGTTCGTGTGGACGGCCTATTATCGAAGAACATCGATGTCACTAGCGGTCTTCCACAAGGCTCAGTGCTTGGACCAATACTATTTCTCGTATATATGAACGATATGCCAATACCAAATGATAGTAAGGTGGTTTTGTTTGCTGATGATATAAAAGTATGGAGGCGAATCAGAAATGCTGAGGATTGTATTTTGTTGCAAAACGATTTAAGTGCTTTGTTAAACTGTTCATCCGAAAATGAACAGTCATTGAATATGCAAAAGTCGAAGATGATTCAGATCGGTCGTGACTTTGGCATTTTCTATCGATCCAAGCACGGCGACATAAACCTGGAGTACACCGAAGAAGAAAAGGACCTCGGTGTCTGGATTTGCCGTAGTTTGAAAAATGGTCTACAATGCGAAACCGTTTACAAAAGCGCGTCTCAGCTGCTCGGCATGTTACGGCGGATATTTGGACGTTTTACCCCGGTGTGTTTTCCTCTCATTATGAATACATATATACACCCGGTTCGAAATTATGCCACACAAGCCTGGACACCATGGCTCCAAAAAGACATCTTACTCCTGGATCGCATATACCGGAGAGCTTCTAATCTTGTCATTGGACTCGAAAATATGCCATTCGCCGGGCGACTCAGACGACTGGAGATGAGGACACCTGCACAAAGGAGAATGTGAGGTGATCTCATCCTCGCATACAAAATACTCACTACTGTTTCCCACCCCCTGGATATATTATTCCACCTTCGAACTTCCTGCAACAGCCGTGACCATTGTTGAAATTTGGAAATACCACATTCCAAACGGAACTGCCGCAGGTATTTTTATTCGGTACGTGTGTGCTTTGCTTGGAATTTCCTACCTTCCGATTTGGTAAGCTCAAACATTTTATTTATATTCAATCAAAACATGACGATTATATGAGAGCTAATCCGAATTTTTGCCCCAAACTATTAATAAACTATCATCGTCCCATTGATTTTGATTATATATATAGATATATATATATATATATATATAATATATAATAATATATATATATATATATATATTTGTTCCTATAGTTCCACTCTGTGTTTATTGTAAAGTTAATTGCTTTTCCAACCATAAATCTTGAATCTTGAATCTTGAAAAATACCCGTTTGAGTAGATTTAGAACACGTATTGCTTTTTTGAAGTCATTGTTAGTTTAAAGTGAGGTTTATAAACTGGAGCATATTCAGATAACCAAATCTTTTTCTTCACTGCAATTTTCAAGGACATGCAAACCTATATGGTATGTGAACTCTACTCGATTCCCGACATTCATGATCCTGCATTTGTTGAAGTTAAACGGCAGTTTTTCTTCAACGACCAGCTGTGAAGCGTATCAAGATCCTTTTGTAATAGCAGGCAGTCTTCTAGGCTACGGATGCAACGCCATATCTTTATGTCGTCCGCAAATAACGAAATGTTACATCAAACAATTTACGGTACTTCATTGACATAAACCAGAAAGAGGATCGGACCAAGGACTGAGAACTCCGCTAGTTGCTGCAATTGGTTTGGATAATGCACCATCAACACGAACCTGGACAGTGCGATTTGTTAGGTAGTCGCTTAGCCAATTCAACAACTTTCCAGTGATACCAAGCCTTTCAAGCTTCTGCAGTAGTAGGGAATGGTCAACACGTTCGAATTCTTTTGATATATCTATGTAGCAGGCGTGTATTGCTCGCCTTTTATCTACCGATTTTGTCCAATCATCTAGCGTTACCAGTAAATTAGACAAACAGGAATAATTTCGTCTGAATCCATGCTGGTTCCTCGAAAGCAACTGATTGTTTTCGAAATGTTTTATTAGATCGTCAACAATGAGTAGCTCAAGTAATTTTGAAACCACTGGCAACAGAGTAACATGTCGGTAATTAGAAACATCGGAGCGATTTCCACCTTCATAAATTTGAGAAATTATTCCTCGTTTCCAATCTGTAGGAATCACTCCATTTGCCAGTGTTTGCTTGAACAGGTATGTGAGTGGTTTGTATAGAAAATTCGCACATTGCTTCAAGAGACTTTACGGTTTTAAGATTAAATAAACCTTGAAGGACGCGTTTCGAAGTGACATTTAGTTCACTCATGGCAACCCTGGTTGAAATTGCATGATTTGGGCTGTTTATTGCATGTTATCTCGGGTTGAATACAGATAAATAAAACGTGGCTAAATCCTCAGCAGTTTCTACTGCTGCAATTGTTGTTGGTCCAGCTGATGTGTTCAAGGACGCAACTCCAGGTTTCACCTTAGCTTGATCGTTAACCATACGATAAAGTATTTTGGAGTTGAGCTTCATCATGCGTGATATCCGTTCTTGGAAGTACAACTTGCCTTGGATGACTAATTTATTTACTTTGTTCCACAGTAAATGGAATGTCTCCCAGGTCTCTGATGACGGGTTTTGTGGATGGTGTCGCTAAGCGATGTTTCTTACCGTTAATCACTTACGAGTTCTGCTTCTTGGTTTAAATTGTAGCTAGCTGTTCTAATCGCAAACGCAACGATGATCTCTGAAATAATTTCTTCGGTACTATTATTGATATAGATAAGCAGATCAACCTGAATAGGTTACGCTGGTTGGGTCACGTTTTACGGATGCCGGACCATCGACTTCCGAAACAGATACTTTTTGCGACGCCACATCCTGATTGGCGTAAATCTCGGGGTGGCCAAACCGTCACATGATATAGGCAGATAAAAACCCTTACTAGTGACCTTTCCGAAGTCGGCGCAGCATGTCTTCCTTGCTATGGTCTACGCGATCAGATATCGTAATGGTTAGTTACGCTTCGGGATATGTCCCGAAACCGTGTTCAATGGCGGACTTGTACAAGCATATCTTGGAGTGTTTGCTTAAACTTGTATGTTGTCAAGTGGAGTGACGAGGAATGATTGTTATGATGCACGGCAGTGAAAGCCGCAACGAAGCTCTCGTGCTGATGCAGCTCTACTCGTTCACGAATCTTGATTGAATGCATTTTCCATTCGAGGTGTAGGCACCTCATCCCAGTTCGTTTGTGCTTACTCTTCTACAGAATCCGCAGCTATTTAAGCCCCACCCTTCCCCATCTTTTAGGATTTTAATTTTTCTTGCTTATATGGCAGTTAAGCATTCGGTACATGCATCTTCACCTCGTGGATTTGCATGTACCATCCAACCGATCGAAAACAGTTTCTGCCCTATGGATTTGTACCGTATTCCTGAACTGCTCAATAAGCAGTCAAATCCCGTTTATACTATTTATGTTATTCGTAATTCCCATAATATTCTGTGGTTTTTGTAAAGCTATATGCTTTTTAGACCATTAAATTAAATGGAATTGAAGAATACAGAAAAGAATGTTAGGTATTTTATCCTCAGAAAGTAGATTTGTCGGAATGGTTATCTCTTGGGGTTGGTGACTTGTTCACGTGACAAGATGCACATTGCTGCTTTCACTAAATTAGAAAGGATCGATAAACCTTTGATAAAAGACGACTCAATGGTGAATACACTGGATATTTATAGGAATAAATCCGTGGAAAAATAAACGCGCTAAACCAATAAAATTGCCCACATTCACCGAAGCTCAGCACTGAAACAAGGTGACGTCCTCAATTCGCGAAGAAAAGCAATATCACCATTGGATGCTGATAGACCAGACGGAACTGCTACCGCCAGCTTAGCGGTGATTTGATTCTGATGTTCAATATATTGCATACTCCCAAACATCCCCTGAATAAACACGACTACCACCCCGAACCAGCCCGAGTCATGACTACACAGTACTTATTCCCGACTCTAGACTGAACTATCCAAGGTATTTTTATTCTTTACGTGAATGTTTTACCTGGAACTCCCTACCCTGTAATGTTGCACATTCACACAAATTGGATATATTCAAATCAAACTTGTACAAATTCATGTCGACCAATCCAAACATTGAACCTATATATTCTACACCATTAAAGCTTTGAACTTGGAACCCATGCATCGAAGTAAACTATACATCTTGACCCCATTGATTTACATGTGCCATCCAACCGATTGAAAACAGTTTCTGCCCTATGGATTCCTACCTGATTCCTGAACTGCTCAGTAAGCAAACAAATCCCGTTTTTACTACCTATGTTATTCGTAATTCCCGTATTATTCTATGGTTTTTGTAAAGCTATACGCTTTTTAGACCATTAAATTGAATTGAACGGCATCCTAATATACTCACAAGATCGTAAACAACGCGACTAAGGTTAAACCGGGAATTTTTCCTATTCAGACAGTGGACGGATTAACAGGTAATATCATGGATACAGCTGACGCCCTAGCAACATTTTATGCGCAAGTCTTTTGTCCAAAGGATCTGGCCCTGCCAACACAATTGCAACGTTAAATAGAAGTGGAAAACATAAGTGATGTCCCCAGTAATGTGTTGCTCACATTACTTTGGTCATCCATAAGCGCCTTGAGTGCTTGACCAAGAATCACTTTGGTTAAGATAGACAGGCGCTATCGATATCAACTGACGCTCAGACCCCTAGGTTCTATATGCTCCCAAAGATACATAAGTTGGGCATAACTCTGCGACTTATCGTGGATGGCATTGAATCCGAAACACACGAATTACCGAAGCATCTCGCTCATTTATTGAAACCGCTAGTCGGGAACACGGATTTTTATTAGGAACTCTTTTGATTTCATTCGTCGCTTGAGTACAATAACGCTCGACGAGGATGATATGATGGTTGGCTTCGATGTAAGCGCCTTGTTCACGAATGTGGACACCACAAGCGCTTTAGAATTAGCAAAAAAGCACTTAATTCACATGCGACATTGACAGATCGTACAAACTTGGGTGTACAACAAATTGTCAACAGTGTAACGATTTGTCTAAATATGAACCATTTTTGTTTAATGGACAGTTATACAAGCAAAAGGAAGGCTTAACAATGGATTCATCTATTTCCCAGTGTTAGCGAAGATGTGGTGGCGTTATGTCGATGATGTATTCGTCATCATAAAACGCGACTGCTTGGAAGCATTCCATAGTTACCTTAGCAACTTGGATCCCGAAATCCAAGTTACAAAGGAAATTGAGTCGACAGAAGGGACACTTCAATTCTTGAACTGTCTCGCACGAAAGCAGAATGGTAAAATAAGCACTATAACAGTCTATCGTAAGCCAATCGACACAGACGCGGTCTTGCCATACTCATCAACGCACCCCCAAAAAGCATTTAATTCAGTTTCGAAATCGCTGTTGTACAAAGTTGAACGCTTATGCAGCGATGCCACCGATATAAAGCGAGCCCATCACGAAGTTAGTCGTCGGCTTGCTGATCATGGTTACCCCAAGAACCTAACTAAACGCCAACCGAAACGGGTAAAATACCCAGCACACAAAACGGAAAAGGTTTACCTTACGTTAAGGAAACGTCAGAGGGGATAAGTCGAATCTTGAATAACACGGGTATATGAGTAACGTATAAAAGGGGTAGAACGCTACGATTCTTATTAACGCATCTCAAGGATAAAACACCTTCAGGCTGCGCGACGAATTTCGTATACAAAATCAACTGCAAGGGTTGCTCGGGAGTATATATCGGGCAAACATCCAGAGAACTCAGTACTAGGATAAGTGAACACAAAGACTGGATCGGTAAGCAGCTACGCAATTCCAGTGAATATCAATTACCGATAAGAGATTCAGCACTAGCTGAACACGTACAAGACAAATTATAGTGGTGATCTTGATAACATACAAGTGAACGACTTCACGCTGAAGTGGTTGAGATAACAAAGGCTCGTAGGAATGCCGTCAACAAGGTGGATGGGGCTGATATCTCCACATCTGGCGTCCGGTCCTGCAGAGGATAAACAATAACGTGCGTGACCCCTAGTGTGCGCACCGAGTGCTCAATCCAGCTAATCGGTCATCAGATGTCATTTACGCCTGCCAAGACCAAAACAATTGAGGGATTATACGGCACGTAGGGGTGGTGGTGCGTCAGTTGATATTGATCGCGCCTGTCTATCTTAACGAGCGCAGAACCCACCATGGGCTGTACAGTTCTTAACCAGCTTAGGATTGGTCAGGTGAATAAAATTTAAGCTTGATCTTGTTCATACTGACACCCTTGGTCTGACGAAGCTTCTGAGCCAGAAGCGATACGTTACCAATAAACTACTCTCACCGATACATTACAAACTTTCTTTTCTCATGGTTAAAGAAATAACATAATCATGTAATGTCACGTTCAATACTCAACGTGAGCTAATACGCAGGTGCAGTCAAATCATTATGTATACGGGGTCACAACCACTCAGACACCTCTTTAATATTGGTTTTAATCTCCCGACCCGCAGTCACAAACTGACCCCCCAAATCCCTCATTCCCGGTTAAACTAACGCCGCAACTTTTACGCACTCCGTGTATGCGTTCTCTTGAACAGCTAGCCGATAGAAATTGTTTCCTCGTCAAACGAAATGATTCTTCTTAAACATACATACGTGGAAAAACAAATTACCCAAACATGTATTTCCGGTCGAGACGTCCTCCCTCCACGTCACAATTGGAATTACTTTTGCTCCTCCCTTGACGTACAGGAACGCAAACATTAAAGAAACGATTTGTTTAACTTTCATACATATATCCTATGATATTGTACAGCTATTTGCGTTTTTTCCCAACATAAATCTTGAATATTTACACCGGTAGATTCAGTTGTAATGCTCATGGTAGCTGACACATTCTTATCTAATAAATACACTGTAACAACAAACTGAGTTGAGTGAGACAAACGCACAAATAAGTTGTTGTCCATGAAATGCCATTTAGTAGTAGCAGCTTCTTGGGCACTTCCCCCGAAAGACAGACTCAGTACTCACAAATCCTGTAATCCACCCAAAACCCTCGTCGGCATCAAGGGAAGACCTGGTTGTCAGTTGTGATTGAGGATATATATGCCCAGGGACTGCGTACCATCAACAACATTTGACAGCTGTAACGTGACTGGATAACGATATACAATGATCTCGCTTTCGATTGACGGGCCTGGGTTGGCGTAATTCAAGACATCAATAAAGCCGTTAATACGGCGTTCGGTCACTTAATCCCCAGGCATTTAACCCCCCAAGTCGCTTCATCCTGTCACCTAATCCCCAGTTTGATAACTACTGAAGAATGCCAAATTTATTTAGCACGGGAGATATGCAATTGATTTTAAGAACGTCAATCTTTCCTTAGTTGAGAATCGCTGAACCTCAGCATACTTTTTCTTCTGTTTGATATGAACCCCAGCACTTGCTTGAAGAACTGAGGCCGTATGCTTTCGGCAATCCTTTCGAAAACCGTTAAGAAATGTCCACATGGTGGGATGTTGAAAAGAAAAGAGTCAATGTAATGCATGATACCAGCCTTCCACAGCATTATTCGTTCGGGCAACACCACTATTTGCGTCTTCATACTTATTCAAGGTTTCAGGTGGAAATATAGCTGATGCAAAAGTTTTCTCTTCCACCTCTAATTCGTCGACTTCGAACAAAGGTATGTTCAAAATAAGATAACAGTTCATCCATCCTCTCACTTTGAGGCATAGATTAGGCTAAAATCTCAAATGTGTCGACTACATCATTCAACGGCACAATCATGAGGTGTAAATCATCGTCTGCCTCATAATCTGCTTTCACCTCTAGTTCACATATTTTTCGTTGCATGGCATGACATCTCGAGCAATTCAGCGATTCTCAACTATGGAAAGATTAACGTTCTTAACATCAATTGCATATCTCTCCTGCTAAATAAATTCATTTAAACGTATTCTGCATTCTTCAGCATTTAGCAAACTGGGGATTAAGTGACTGGGGATGAAGTGTCTGATGGTTAAGTGTCGGGCGATTAAATGTCAGTAAACCGTTAATACACCCGTTGAGCCTATCGCTCAAAATGGAGAAGGTGGCTGCCTTGTTTAACACAGTGAACGTCCAGTTTGTCCATATGTGTTATTCAAAGTCGTGTAAACGGTGAAGAGCGTGGATCGTTTTCTTGGTTCTGGATGTGCTTGCTAATGAGGCCGAAGATAATGCGACACTGAGCCCAGCGTTTGGATAAGCGATAAAAATAATGGAACTGACGAAGAGCAAGTAACTTCCAAGTTGTAATAGGTTCGACTTTACGTCAGTAGGTGTTCCGAATTTGATCTATCTCGTAGTACACTCTGATAATAGTTCTGTTATTTCAAACTGAACCTCAAACTAATGTCAAGGTCAATTGGTAACACTAATACTATGAAGCATGTCTGTAAGATGTAATACGAAAAAATCCTACAGGAACTTCTTCGTTGATAGCAGATATCAGAAAACGACTCTAGTACGCACGCGGTGCTGGCAGCAGGGTGTCATAAGTGACTCAAGTCTTCAAGATTCAGCGGGTCTATTATCCCTAAAAACAACGCAAAATGCGAGTGCTAGATGTTTGGATTGAATACCTTCCGTTTGACTTGATCATTGAATATTGTTGCCCCATCCGTCCGGTGCCCATCATAGATGTAAATCTCAAACACGTGACGATATTTTGCTCCGCAGGCTTCACGTAACAACGCAGTCCCACTTGGGAGTGACAATCATTCCCACAACGCAGTAACTGCCCGGTGAGTATCGCTTGTCCACTGTAGGTATTCAGCAAATAAATGGCTGTTAAAATTGTGCGAATGCGCCAAAATGCTTCAAGGTGAATCGAAGTCGACCGCATTCGATCGCGCGGTAAATAAAGTTACGGATGTCCATGTGTTCCGTTCCTATACCATGGACAGATCACATCGTGCAAAAATGTCTATCGCACGTAGTAGGTCTTTGAATCGTCCGATGCTTTGTCTAAACCTAACAATCGGACCGACTGTGTTCACACAATCCTGGCTCGATCTTACGTCTGTCTAATCCCTCGATAATACGTAAATCGTAAGATGTACACCTATCACAATGGTGCCAGGTAACGCTGTAGGATGATGTCTGAATTGTTTTGAGTGGTTGAGCCAAAAAGACAAATACACTTTTTGACCGTTCATTTTGGAGGTATTGCGTACAGCGTCATGTCCAATTCGGGGAAGAGCTGATCGCATCGATCGACTGAGTACTGTCTATCGCTGCGGGAGAGATCGTTACTCCCAAATCGGACTATTTAGTTAATTGAAATGCTATGGAGCATGAAACCATCATGTATTTGTTGACATCCACAGAAGGAGGCCAACAACCACACCTCTTAACCACCATCTCCAAAAGATTGCCATCGAAATGCCAACACCGAAAGGTTGTTGTTGAGTCTCAGTTCAGACTACAGGTTCTATTCTGTCACATTAACTTCAACCATCCAAAACGCCACTGTTCCACTAAGAAATCTACTTCACCGCAGTCACTTTGACGCAAATTGCCCACAACGCTATCAAGTAAAAATGTTGAAGCCATGTGAAAGATTGCCGCCCGTATGTGAGTCTATAATCTGATCACACACTAGTCGGTGGTAACCTCTAGGTGTGAGTTGACGTGAAACTCCCAATGATAATAAAGCAGTTGGTAAAAGCCAGGCTTCAGTCGATGTTCATCATGGATGTATATCACAAACACATGATGGTTTTACGCTCTACAGCGTTTCAAATAACTAAACAAACCTATTCAGGAAGAAAAACCTCTCTCGCGGCGCACACAGCGATGGACGACCGACTGCAGTTGCACACTGACGGCGCGATGTATGATAAGCAGCCGAGAGCAATATTTGCACGTCCTCAGATTGCAGGCGATGCTTTATACAGTGCTTCCAAAACGAACGGTCAAGAGCAAGTTCTTCTCAACTCGTAGAGTCAATGTCAAGAGCTTTCATATCTCTTTGCAAACGTCTTTGTATCGCTGTCAAAGTAGGGTAAACAAGCGGTAGATCAGCTTTAGAAAGCACTTCTGTAACGGAAAGCATTTAGCTTCCTTTCGTCGTGTTCAAAACTTCAATTACACATGCTGGCGTTGTGAGCACGAAAATACATTGGTCATCTCGAGCGCTTGGCCACGAATCATTTTTTGATTATTTATTTGAATGTGGTTAGTCGTACGAAGGCTATTCAACAGTGGCATTCAAATATGACTATGTAGTAATGATCAGTTTTATACTCAAGCTTTCAGACACTTTTTAGTCAATGCTGTTCGAAAGCTCATTGCGAATCATGTTAATCTTCACAAATAGTTACTTGCAATGATCTAGCGTAGTCTTTCTTCAAACAATAACGCCGATGAACATAGTTTTGATAAAGTAATGTGTTGCTCGCATCCCCATCCCTTAAACACCACTACCGGTTTCTGGCTGTTTTCCGTCGACAGGTGGAGACAGTAAGATCAGGTTCAGTGAGCAATGAAACAGTGGTAAACGAATCACGATGTTCAGACACAGAATCACAAATTGATTCTTGGTCAAGCACTCAAGGCGCTTAGGGATGACTAAAGTAATGTGTTGCTTCCATCCCCATCACTTACACACCACTACCGGTTGTACGAACCCTATATAACAGTGGCATACAAGTATAACTTATTTCTGATAAATTGTACGAAGTAAATGGCCACCAGTTGGAGAAATTATTCTGAACAATCGATGTCTGCTCCCATTTGTTCCGTCTAGTTGTATCACTTCAAACGAATCACAACCATAGTGTACGATTCTTAACTAGTGGTTTACAATCGCGAATGTTGTAGGTTATTATAACTAAGCTTTCGCTACAACTGTAAAGGAACGAGATAATCATTAAATCTTACGTGCGCGAGCTCAGGAGTAGCATATAAGCGGCTCAAGTTGAAAGCGCTTGATCTGTGCATAGTGCATCGAAGGGATGCAGCAATATTGTGTAAGTGGACCGTATAAGCATGTTGTTCAAGTAGTAGATAGATGAGAAAATGCTGACACCCTATTGATGAAGTATGAAACAACGATGCTGTGTTCCAGGCTGCACGTGATCCAATGCATTGTCAGGTCTAGAAATCAATATGAAATCGTCGTGAAATTCCAGCGTGTTCCCGCAGGCAGTTTACTGACGTTGGTAAATCATTTAGCGGTGTACGATTGCATGCCAGTGGCGCATTACACCAGTAGAGAGTATTGAATGCTTAATTGTCATACAACTATGATACATCAACATCCTAAATAGGCAGAAAAGGACGTTAGTTGCAAAGCTGCCGAAACTCTAGTATAGTAGCCACGGAAACAATGGAACGATGTGCCTACACCTCAGTGAAACAGAGTTTCGTGGACATGTAAAACAGAAGCGCGATGTTTTAATTGTGGCTATTACCGACAGATATTATAACCAACTATTCAAGCCATTCTACTTGATATCGCTGAACACTGTTTAGGGACATAACCTCAAGCTTAGTCTACTAGTGCGATAATCGATCACAGGGACCCCAGCATCTCAAGAATTCGTTTCTGAAGTCGGTGGTCCGGCAATTTTAACTGCTACTGGTATCGAGAACATTATTACAGTTCGCATCGTTCCGTGGCTGATGAAACCAACTTACTAGCCAGATAGCGTTTGTCCAATACTTGGATTTCCGTTAGCGATTCGCAACCTTAAAAGAACTGTCACTTTGTAGAATCTTCCCTTGATTGGTGGTGGCATTCTTTGGTGACGCACGGATGTTCAATCGTGCAGCACTTCTGTGCTGTACAGCTAACACCGTGATAAATTAATTTGCCATCTGTAGTGAGCTGCGTGCGAATACAGGCTGGAGTCTCACTGCCATTGCTATTTTCCTTGATAATATGAGTCTAGGCCTGGGCGACCTGACAGTATCTTAGCCCACGTGCAGTCTTCAACTGCGCGGCACTTTGCATGGATCAGGCTTGTAATTTCAAACATAGATACATACATTTATGTTAGGGAATACTAAGGCCGCCTTTGAAATACTACGGAAACCGAAATAGAAATAGCAGAAAAAACTGGTAGCTCAGGTATAAGGATGTTCATTATATGGTATTCCGAGCGTGTATTGTAGGTTTCGAAAGTATCTTCACCAAAGCGTCATCATCATCATCATCACCATGGACAGTATTAAACCGGTAGCACGCATCGAGTGTTTAAGAGCCAAACAACTATGACATGGGAAAAATTCAAAAAAGGAAGGTAAGTGGGACCTAACAAGCTACCGAACCTGTAGAATATTCGGCACAGACGCACTGGGATGATGTACCTACACTTCGAATGAAACATGCACTCGAGCAAGTGTTGCGAACGAGTAGAGCGACATCAGCATGACAGCCACCCAGCGGCTTTCATTGTGACGCATCATAACAAGTTTCCCTCGCCATTTCACTTGACAGCATACAAGATTAATCCAACGCTCATCAGCGTAACTTCTTACGAATTAAGAGGGCCTTTTATACCACAACCCCTGTGATTGTGTTGTTTGCCGAACTCTAATTGGAAGGTGCAGAACGCACGCCCAAATCGGACACAATACAATATTGCTTGTTTAACAAAACCTCTGCATGTGTGAGTCGAAAAACAAAACGATATCATCAACATAGCTCAAATCGAAAAGCTTGTCTTCCTTGTAACGCCTGGAAGTTAGAATTAGCTTGCCTGCATAATTCGTCACGACGGCATTGATTGAAAAAATAAATAGCTTAAATTAAATATACCTTTGACGACTAACATCGCACATTGAATCCTAGACCAGAGTAAAGCTGACTTTCTCGTGTCAGAGCATGTGTTGACCTCTTCGACATATCTTAGATCAACACCATGCGTAGTGAGAGCCGACAACAACCATCGTTTTAGACTTCAAATATTTCTGACTCAGTAAATGTTAATGTCGTGCTTAATACCTTGCCGTGCAAAGGTGTTTAATACATCTGTCTGGTCTCGAAAGGGATGCCAAACTGTCATTATCAGCATTAAAACAAATACACTCAAATCTCTGTTGATAAAGCGCGGTATGACAAACGGTGATGAGGCAGCATTTTTATAGCATGCCCTAACCATCGCAAAATGAGCTCGCACCAGCCTTTCTAAAAGTCCATGGCCTCTTGGTCCGAACACCCGTTCACAAACATTTATACACTCAACTCTCGGTACTATGCCACCTCGTTACTATGCCACTTTTGCTCGGTCCCGACAAAATTCAATACAAAATAAATTTACTATG
>JACCGJ010006049.1:0-11002 GCA_013407085.1 Atriophallophorus winterbourni
GCAGTATTTTCTGTAAATAATTCGTCATCGGATTTAAGACACATCATTTTTTTCCAAATAGCGTTGTCTAACTTCTATATCCCTTATCTCAATTTCAATTTTGTCCAAAGCGACAGAAGTTCAAACAAACCACTGGCTGATAATTGTTAATGAAAATAAATGAATAAATAAAATAAATGCCTACTAACAAATTACAAGTAATAGCGGGTGCAGTGCTCAAGGAAAGTTCCAGCTTTGATGAGCTGGATCAATTTTTTGATACGTTTCCTAATGACACTCTCACTAATGACTCTCCCACAGTTCCTTTTCTCAATCTCTGCAACCATTCGTGCACCGTTTCGCTGAACCAGCAGATGCAAAACTCAACGAAATGGAAATCAAGGGAGCGGATAAAATGGGAGAGGGAGATTGCTTTGGAAAAAATCAAAATTAGGATAAGAGAGATAAAAGTTAAACAATCCTATTTGGAAAAAAAGATGTGTCTTCAATCCGATGACGAATAATTTTCAGAAAATACTGCCGCCACCGAGACTCGAACCTGCGACCTCAGGACACTTAGGCGAAGCACATAACCAATACACCACTAGGTCACTGACGAATTGTCTAAATTATAAGTAATTAGATAGACTTTTTATTTCAATGTTTTTAGCCTAGCCAAAATTGGTAGTGGAGATAACGTTTATCGTTGGCAATCATAATAAAGAAAATATTTGAATATTGATTACAGCAAATAAAATTTCACAAACGAAATAGACTTCGCGTTATGATGTGTATGATGCAATGAATTGATTACCAATTTACAGCAAAATCAGAGAAAAGCAATCTGGAAATTGATTCTTACCCAGAGCGTGGGAATGCAACCAGTGTGAACGACCGCGCAGTTTCAGTTTCGAAGCAATGTCGCATGGACTCAATAAGTTTCCTATCAGCATCAGGATCGTTTTGCGGAGGGCGGTAAACGACACCCAGGAGAACATAATCCTGCTTTTTGAGATGAATACGACACCAAAGTGAGTCTACAAGAGGTAAGCAGTGAGGAGATAGAGTTTCACAAATAAATGAGGATGCAAAATATAAGAGAACCCCGCCGCCTTTGGACGATCGTTACGAATGACTGACATTCCAGTGAGTGAAATTTCCGCGTCTGTTACAGAATCCGACAACCAAGTCTCCGTAATAGCAATGAGATCAAAGGGGTGAGAAGCATGCCGAGTACGCAATTCTGGGAGTTTGCTGATGAGACCTTGAGCGTTTGTGTATAAACAATTCAGACTTTCTCTTGAAAGACAGGGATCCGCATTGTGGTTATGATCCCCTGTTTCCAATCTTCGGGAACATGGGAGATATCGAACAGACGTTGGAAGTACATGGAAAGTGGTTCACAAAGTTGCACAGCAACCGCACGCAATGCTTTTGGTGTAATCCGGTCTACTCCAGCTGATGAATTTTCACGGAGCTGCATGATCTTTTTATATACACGTTCAGCGGTGAACAGAATAGTAGAGAGTCTAGGTGGGGGTGGGGTGATATTCAACGAAGATGGTTGGCAATTCTGGAATACCGGCATGTAGTGATTCTTCAGTGTATTTGCGGCTTCCATAGAAGTCGATGTGGAGCCGCCTTCAATTTTCAGTGGGGGGATTCCAGTTTTCACTTTTCTTTTGTCATTTATATGACGGTATAGCAGTTTTCGGTTGTTCAGAAACCGTGCAGTTAACTTGTTATGGTAATCCAGCTAATCTTGACGCACTAGAGACGTACAGTGGTTGTGTAATTGTCGATATGCTTCCCAATTTCGCGCACACTCTTCCGATCGGAACTTACTCCAAGCAGCGTTTCTGCAGCAGATCCACTTACGAGTTCTACTACGAATGAAAGTACGTAGGATACGTCGTTTGACTGTTTTGGAAGTCGATGATTGTTTCAGGAGACAGTGCCACTGGGAGACAAATCTGGACCAGGTGAGCTCAGGATCGCCATTTAACATGAAGTCGAAATTGTTAGCAGTGACAATTTCTTGAAACGCCTTGTAGTCCGTAACTACCCGTAACAGGGGTACCTCCTCGTCAAGGAATTCGGCGTAAGAAACGAAAAAAAATGTCAGGACGACGTGGTCGCTCTTTCCTAATGGCGGTTCATAATGAATTTCTTCTACCATCAGTTCCTCGTTAGTCAGCACTAGATCGAGGAAAGATGGACAATTGCCACTGCGAAAGCGTGTAGCAACATTAACGTGGTTGTACAAAGGATGACTGCTGATGAAATCATCCAGATCCGCAGCAAACGTATTTGGGCTGGGTTCGCCGACAACTTCAGGAGAGTTAAAATCCCCCATCAGCAATGCGTGCGAGTGGGGTAGTGATAAGGCGAAGCGAATGGATGCAATAATGACATCATCAATGAGGCGTTGAGTATTCGGTGGACGATATATTACCGCAACAATTGCACAGTCCCTAGTTTTAAGTTGCAAGCGACACCAAAGTGAGTCCACCACGCTAAGTTGCTCTTGCGGGAGAACCTCACAAGAAAGACGTGAATTATAGTATAGAAGAACACCGCCCCCTTTCGTTGGACGATCGTTCCTGAGAATGGACATATCAGTGAGAGAAACCTCGGCGTCAGTGATCGAAGAGCTTAGCCACGTTTCGGATACAGCTATTATGTCAAAATGACGAGCAGCATGCCTCAAGCAAAGTTCTGCAAGTTTGCTGAGTAAACCCTGCGCTTTCGTGTAGAGACAGTTCAAGCCCTCACGCGTAAGGTTAGGAGCAGCATCATTTATACGAATATCTAGACCGCCGATCCCGTTTGGATCGGCTCTTGTGAGATTTTGGGTTCGTCGAGTCCGTCTGCACCATATTCGTTTCGGTTAGTGGAAGCGGTGGCGTCAATCGCGGTTTACTGGTACTGGCTACGGTGTTGATGCAGTCTACCTGAATTTCTCCAAAGCTTTTGATAGCGTAAACCACGCTATTTTACTACAAAAGCTTGCTCTTCTTGGAATCGGTAATCCACTTTTGTCTTGGATAGCCGAATTTCTCCGCGCCAGAACACTCCACGTTCGCGTCAGACAATCACTTTCTGATTGTTTTTCAATACAATGCGGATTACCCCAAGGTTCTGTACTCGGCCCGCGCTTGTTCTTGATGTTCATCAACGACATTGGTGCATGTGTGAACTTGTAGCAACTTGTAATTTCACTTTCTTTTTAATTGTACTTTCATTTCCATCAATGTTTGTTTTAATCAAACATCATTCCAGAATTCACTTTTTCCGCGCGCGTTCCTCTTCTGCTTGATTTTCGTGGTGCTGCGTTATTGCGTGTTTGCGAATCACGACGGTTAACAGCAAAATTGACTTTCGTCACATTTTTCAGCTTCGCCAATTCTAATTGATGATCAACGCGATACACCGGAGTTTGAAGCTGGAATATTTTTGTGTGTGGATATTTGCATTGGACACTGAATTTTCACTTTTCGTGAGTTCGTTCCTTGTCTATTTTTCACTATAACATTTTCCTGTTATATTTTTTGCATTTATCCACTACAAACTCACCGTTTTTAATGTTCGCAGATGATCTCAAACTTTGGCGAATCTTCTCTTCCCCAAATGACTGTGACGAATTGCAGATGGACCTCAACTCATTTAATAGTTGGGCAATTATGAACCAGCTACCTTTCAATCCACGAAAATGCCGATCCCTCCGCATTCGCCACCCCGGTGAACCTAGGTATCATTTAGGGGGCACCGAAGTTTCAGTAAGTATGCAAGAGAAAGACCTAGGTATACTGGTTCAAAGTGACCTCGGGTGCTCTGCTCACTGTTCATACGCTTCCTTAGTCGCGAATCGAAACGTAGGCCTTCTAAAACGAGTCTTTGGTTCTTTCGACCGCAGCCTTTCCCCCTCACTTCTTCACGCATACGTCAGACCTCACCTAGAGTACGCCGTGTCCGTCTGGTCCCCGTGGTTAAAGCGCGATATTCACGTCCTGGAACAAGCTCAACGGAGATTCACCAAAATCGTCAAAGGGCTTAGTTCGATGAACTATGAAGATCGCCTGAAGGCACTTAATTTGTTCCCCATGAGTTACCGCCGCATTCGAGGGGATCTGATTTTGGTTGTCCTGATTCTCAAGAATGCCAAACCCGTGCTTCAGACTGCTTTCGATGGCCCCTAGTTCCGGAACCCGGGGACATGTCTTAAAGCTTGCCCATCTACCAAGTCGGTTAAACTGCTGAAAGTTCTTTTTCTCAGTCCGCACTCCTTCTGCCTGGAATGATTTACCGTCTTTCATTGTAACCTCTCCTTCCCTTGCTATTTTTAAAGAACGCCTTGACTCTTACCTATATCTTTCTCAGAAAATTTGAATTTAACTTCGCACATTTCTTTTTGTTCCTGATGCTGCACCCATTTTCTTTTTTCCAGACCTACATACGAATTGACGCCAATCCATCCTCCCCTGTATTGACTACCCTGTGCTTCCTCTGACCCCACCATTTACGGAACTTTGGTAACCGAAACCCAATTTCATGGACTCCACCCGACCCCTTGTGCTGACTATCCTGTGGTTCTATTTCAAGCTCTTAGCTTTTTGTGCCAAAATATACTATTGACTATTGACTATTGACTATATGAGGAGTAAGCATTGAAAAAGATCGGCGAACTATCCATAACATCCGATTAGCGGCGATCGCTTTCCACGCGGATTCTGTGCAGGGTCTTCAATAAGTATGATACAACAACCTGCAAATCTCTCCCACATTGTACCGACTTCTTCTGGATTGAAAGTAGAAGGGATAAAATCCCGTTTAAGCTTCTTTACAACAAAAATCATGAGTGACTTCTGCTGACAAGACAAGCCCTGAGAGTAGATGATCACCACAAAATCACTGAGGGGATTAAGTCGAAACGTCTTAACAAATATTGATCGAATGCGCTCTTGAATAGAAATTCTGATTCTGGTTATAGGAGCTCGTTCGGTAGCGAATAACGATATTGTCACAAACGTTCTGACATCTGATTGGTTGGTTATTTGATTGGCTAAAATTATTCTCACAAACGTTCTGACATCTGATTGGTCGGTTATTTGATTGGCTAAAATTATTTATTCTGGGTCGGTAGCGAGTTCCAAATGTTCATTACCCGCGTGAATTGCGTGCTCGCATTACTCAGCTTAAGCCGTCAAAACTTTTGTAACTTAAGGTCATGTCCACGAGTCTTCGATTCACCTACTTATCCGAAGAACCGGAGGAGCTGGTCACCATATTGGCCACGAAGGACGCGGCTGGTCAGCAGCAGATCAAACCTTTACCTTCGAAGTTCCAGGGGGTAAAGTTTAACCAAGCTCCGTCTATCCTAGTAGGCGAGGTGGCGATTACCATGTACCATCTTAGTACCACTTCTTTCAATAGTCAATAGTTTATTACGGTATAAAAAGAGGGGAGCTTGTACAAACCGCAGGGTGGATTGTGTGGTGGGTCGAAAAGAAAAGAATAGTAAAATGTTCGAGTTTCCAAGGCCTTATAGCTTCTGCGATTTTTAGTGATTGGACGTCGCTGGTAATGGCATTAAGGTGACCACGGGATAGGGCGTCGGCGACAACGTTATCTTGGCCTGAGACATGTCGGATGTCGGTGGTAAACTGTGCAATGAAGTCCAGTTGTCGAATTTCTCGTGCCGAATAGCGGTCAGTGTTTGAAAGCAAGGCGTAACAGAGCGGTTTATGTTCAGTTAAAACCGTGAATTCTCGCCCTTTAAGTAAATGGCGGAAATGACGGATGGCATAATAGATTGCAAGCAATTCTCTGCCAAAAGTACTGTAGCGAACCTGAGCTGGTTGCAGTCTCTTTGAGAAAAACGATAATGGGCACAGTTCTCCATTGCGACTATATTGCAAAGTTGCACCAATCGCTTCATTAGACGCGTCCGTGTATAAAAATAGTTTGATATTAGGATCGGACGGTAAGTGATTCAGCAACGTTGCCTGGCTAAGCGCATTTTTAATGCGTTCAAAAGCAGTTTTAGCTGAGTCCGTTATATTTAACGACCGTTTGTTGTTGCGGAGTAAATCCGTCAATGGTTGAATTAGCTCGGCACAGTGAGGAATGAATCGACGGTAGTAATTCACAAGACCAAGGAAACGACGGAGTTGTCGTATTGATTCGGGTAATGGGTAGTCTTTTATGGCGGAAACCTTTTGCTCTAATGGCCTGATACCTTTGGAAGCAACTTGATGTCCAAGAATTTCTAGTGATTCGACGCCAAATACGCATTTATCGGGGTTTACGACTATGCCGTACTTCGACAGTTGTGAAAAGACGCGATGTAAATGTTCAGTGTGTTCAGTGGGCGATTTACTAGCGATGAGTACGTCATCGATGTGAACGAAGACGAAATCGAGACCCAAGAAAACTTGATCCATGAATCGTTGAAATGTCTGTGCTGCGTTGCGCAGACCGAATGGCATTCGAACGAATTCGAAAAGTCCGAATGGTGTGGTTATGGCTGTTTTGGGCACGTCTTCTGGTTCCACTGGTATCTGGTTGTAGGCACGCACCAAGTCCAGTTTGGAAAAGATGGTCTTTCCTTCAAGTGCCAAGGCAAAGTCGTGGATATGTGGTATAGGATACCTATCTGGAACAGTTATTTTGTTCAGTGCTCTATAATCACCACAAGGGCGCCATGCACCATGTTGCTTCTTTTCGACCATGTGGAGAGGTGAGGCCCATGATGATTTTGATGGATGTATGATGCTCAATTCCATCATATGCTCGAACTCTCGTTTAGCAATGGCCAATTTGTCTGGTGCTAACCGTCTTGGTCGAGTGAAGACTGGGGGACCGCGTGTTTCGATATGGTGTCTAACGTCGTGTTTAATTGCATTATTAGGTGAGTTTGGGCGGAAAACTTCTGGGAATTCAGACAATAAGCTACTATATCGTTCTGGAATATTCGGTGGTAATACGCGAATAGACTGTATCGCAGAACGGCATGGTTTTCCTAGGGTTTTTAACTCTGTCAGGTTGTCGATAAGTTTACGGGACTTCAAATCGACGGACAAGTTAAAGTGTGTAAGGAAATCTGCACCTAATATAGCGCTCCGCACGTCTGCAACGGTAAAGATCCAACGGAAATCACGTCTGAGGCCTAGGTTTAGAGTTAGTGAACGTTGGCCGAACGTGGTGATCTGCGTACCGTTTGCCGCCTGTAATGTCAATGAGGTTTTGTTCTTGCGTTCCTGTGGTGTGGGCGGGATTACACTTATCTCAGCACCAGTATCAATGAGGAAACGCAATTCATTCGAAAAATCAGTGACATAAAATAGGCGTCTAATGTGAAGTCATCGCCGTTACTGCCTGGCGTTGAAGTTTTCCTGGTTTGTAAAGTTTACAGAAAGGCAGGCACTTTCTAGCCTTAGAGCCGAATCGGCGGTGATAATGACATAGGCTGTGCTCACGTTTGTAACGGTCTCTGGATGTACTTCTGTTTGAAGTGCGCGTTCGGCTGCGGCTAAGTCTTGATAGTAGATCGTTGATTATCTTTGTTAGGGCTGAAATCTGTGAGGTGAATTCAGCGACTTGTTGCCTAAGCTCTTGTACTTCAGTTTCCACCACGGGCTCTAGTGTGACTTCTTGTAGGGTAGATGGTGACTCGGTTCTGTACACTGAGTGAAATTGGTCTGCGGTTTCTGCTAGCTTCTGTAGAGGTATATCTTTCTCGAGAACCGAGAGTGATTTTCTTTAATCTACAGGTAAGTTTTGAAACCATAGTTCACGTAAAACAGACTCATTCAGGGGTTGTTTCCCTTGAAGGTGGATCATATGTCGTAAAAGCTGAGAAGTGGTTTTGTCACCAATCTCTACTCCTGCTAACAATGTACGCAAATTTTGCTCATCTGATGCGGCTGTTCTGTTGATTAACGCATTTTTCAGTGTAGTATACAGGTCGGATTTCGGTTTATCATGAATAATATCGGCGACCTCTGTAGCGGCCTCGGTGAGTAAGTGTGCAACAACACAGTTGTACATACTCTCCTGTTTAGTAATGCGTCTAAATTCGAAAATTGCTTCAGCTTGAGCGAACCATAGACGAGGATTATGCGTACCAAAAGGTGAAAGTGTTGAATTGAAAATCTCAGAGCGGTGGGCAGTGTCGCTGAAGTTATTAAAAGTCATTTCAAAGAAATACAGACTGAAAATATCAAAATATGCGGATGATGTGCGAAAAGAAAGACTCGGGCTCACCAAAAATATTTAGTGGACCAGTCAAGATAGTATGAAAATCACGCAGTACAAAAATAAGCAATCTGACTCACGAACAGTTTTTTCGATCCAAGTACATATAATCCGCAATCCTCCTTTGGTAATTTCTTGCTCTTGTAATGACTTCAATATTTCTTTCGAAATGTTACGTTCCCAAGACGAAATTCCCAAAAGCCCAGATCAACGAAGAACGCGGGTAACGCACACAACAGAAGTGTATTGCGATTAAGTAATGAGTTGATTATGTACAAAATCGTATTCGACAGATGAATTATGTTCACTAAGTTATCGAACAAAAAATCGATGAAATGTGAGTGATAACGTCAACAGGGAATTGATAAATCAATAGTACTATCGATCGTCTGAGCGTAACGATATTGTCAGAACAAATTGAAATGAAAATATCGAAAACTGTACAATAGTTTTTTACCAGAAAAATTGTCAAGTGAAAATAGATTTGTACAAACTCGACACTCCTCTCATTTGACGATAGGGAAATTGGAAACAGATTCTGGTAAGCTGTCCTTTCGTTTTAAGGTATGTTTCGAATGCTTAGAACAATTTTTCTTGAGCGATGATAGATTCGCTGCAAAATTTACAAATCTTTCATGAATCACAGTTATATGAATGCACAACGTATTCCGTGGCTGGTATTAGGCATGTATCCATGATCTATAGGAATATCTGGAGCGAAATTTTTCTAATACCAAATTGAGTAGATTTAGGACACCTCTCGCCATTATAATGGCAGTTAGTTTGAAGTAAATTTTTAAACAGCGTCATATCCTGACATACTGCAATCCACAAGGACTTGTGAAGCCTTATGGTATGTGAACTACACTTGAATCCCCACATTCTAAAGCTTGCATTTGTTTAAGTTAAATAGCAGTTTGTTCTTCAACGACCAGCGGTGAAGTATATCAAGATTTTCTGTGATGGCAGACTGTCTATTGGGTTACGGATGCACCGTCATATCTTAATGTCGACCGCAATTAACGATGCGTGACATTGTAGTGAACTGCTTCCACTTTGTAACTTCGTATTTTGTACATACAATTTTGGCCTTGTATAGTTATTCGTTTTTAAAAAAATGTATACTTCATGTGTATCAATGCTGGTACTATGGCATTTTCTCCTTACAACCAGTCAGTTAACATCTGCTCAACATGGTTTTACTCCAAGACGATAATGCTCATCCAATCTCATCACTGCTCGCGAGCACTGGTGTGCTGAACTTGATCTGGGTCACCCGGTAGTCACTGCCTTCATTGATTTCAGTAAGGCTTTTGACCGTGTTCCATTTCAACGTCTATTGCTCAAGCTCCGTGCTCGTGGTGTAAAGGGACCTGTTCTAACTTGGATTGAAGACTTCCTTGTTGACCGTTATACACAGGTCGAGGTTAACGGAGTCAAATCGCAGGTTACACGTCCAACTTTCGGGGTTCCACAAGGATCTGTTCTCGGCCCGTTACTTTTCAAAGTATATGTTAATGACCTCCCCGACTCATTAAATACGAATTGTCTACTTTTCGCGGATGATCTGAAAGTTTGGGGTACAGTAAGCTCTTCTGCTGATAATACCATTTTCCAGAACGAATTGAACAAATTGCTTGATTGGACGGTAAAATGGCAGCTTCCTGTAAACCGACAGAAATGCGCTGTAATGCTTTTGGGGCCAGGCACGCTTGAAGGTGCGTACTTCCTCGGGGATCATCAACTGAAGTGGGTTGATACTGAACGTGACATGGGTACAATTGTTACTCGGACGCTTAAATCCAAAAAGGATACGAACAGAAAAGCTGCTGCTGCAAACCGCGCATGGTGGGCTATTAGTCGGTCGTTTTCGGCGATTACTCCAGAAATGTTTCGCATTCTTTATTCCACATACGTGAGACCAGTTTTGGAATACGGTTTGCCAGCCACCTATCCTCAAACTAAGGGAGAACGTGACCAGTTGGAAAAATTGCAAAGGCGGGCGACGAAACGAGTACAAGGATTGAAATCAATTCCTTATGTCGAGAGAGTTCAACGCCTTAACCTCATATCGCTCAGTATTCGGCGTGTGCGCTACGACCTGCTGCTAACTCGTCGCATATTACTGGGAGCTTATGGTGACGAGCTGCGCGAGTTTTTCCCTCTCGTGACGGATTCAAGAACCCGTGGCCATGCTCTAAAGCTTCAGAAGCGAAGGACACTACGCCTACCACAGGGATTCACGCTCTCAACAAGAATTGTTAACTTGTGGAATGCGCTTCCGGAAGAGGTTATTTCAGCAAGCTCTGAAAACCAATTCAAGCAACTTCTGGATAAGGTATTGCCTGTAATCACGGCTAAGCCAAACAACACTGGACAGGATTTCTTCAACTGAGGTTCTCCTGGACTATGTTGTTGATATAAAGAAAATGCGGCTTACAAGGGCTTGACCCCCTGTCGTCTATCAAGAAGAAGAAGAAAAAGTCAATTTTGCTGTTAACCATCGTGATTCGCAAACACGCAATAACACAGCACCACGGAAATCGAGCAGAAGAGGAACACGCGCGAAGGAAGTATATTGTGGAATAATTGTTGATTAAAACAAGCATAGATGGAAATGGAAATACAATTGAAAAGAAAGTGAAATTACAAGTTGCTACAGAGTCCGCATTCGTCAAGGTTAAAGAATTTTTGAGCAATGTTTTGCTATGAGTCACTTGAAAACCGATGATAACGCACGTTTGGTCCTGAAAACCGACGCATCACA
>JACCGJ010006051.1:0-18303 GCA_013407085.1 Atriophallophorus winterbourni
TTTTCTTAAACGCCATCGTAGCAGTCTTCATATTGATTCTATTGTCAGGCGACAAATCTCGTAATATTTTATACGGTTGACCCTTCAGTCGATGAATGCGCTTCAGGAACTTTTGGGAATGATCATCGGGAGCCAGTACGGTTTTCAGAACCCTGGGCTTTTGACACTCCAGATTTCTGCGTCTAACTCGGAACGCTGATACAATTGTGATACCAGCCTCCCCTTGGTCAACCATTTTCCCGAAAACTGATTGAAGAAACTGGCTATCCTGTTCAATTCTGGCAGCAGATGTTTCTCCATCTGGTTCCGGCGCATTCACATAATGAGGCAGCATTTGCGTGCGTCTGGTGAACTGTTAGCTTTACTGCTCGGAAGTGAGGTCTTACTCTCCTTCACCACATTTCTAGAAAACTGTTGTGGTAATCGGTATTCCAATTTGTCGACTCTGTTCGAAATATTGGACCAGATTGCAGTATCGGCATCTGTATTTATGGCGGCTACAGAGGCATATGTGGCGCTAGCATTAGGGTCTAATTCATAAGACGTGACCACATGTTCCGCAATGTCTGCAGAGGCAGATTCCACTTGCACGTTCGATGGCAGTGCAACAATTGTTTCCTTCTAGTTTTCAATCGGCTTCCGGATGACACAGCCTTGCTCTTTTTCGGTGTGCTACCGAGTGGAGGCGTTTTACTATCAGCCGGAACACTTGTGCCTTGTAAATCATCAACCAGCGTGGAGCCGCTTATGCAAAGCTTTTGGAAATTATTGATCATGTTTAACATGCCTTGGATTTCCAAGAATAAATTTATTCATTTATTTATTTATTCATTTAATCAATGTTGCAGAGGCTTACACCGTGGATACTTTGCCGCATGTATCACAATGTTCGATAATGAACTTGAGTGGAAGGCCTGCATATTTGAAAGACGTTGACTTGGATGTGAGTGATCCACCTGTAACTGTGCTGATAGGTTGTAATGTTACTGAAGCACATTGAGGTTTGGAACAGCGATTAGGAGGCAGAGGCCGTCCATTTGCAACGAAAACGTTATTGGGTTGGATTTTGCAAGGACCGGCATGACGAACCTTAGAGGATATCGTCTGTTTGAATACTTTTCTGGAGAAAAAGTCAATTGATGAATGTAACAACCGTCACTGCAATGCAGACATATCCGCAGATGGAAATGAATGAACGCGTCATGACAAAGAATCCTTGTCAACATTGTCACGAATGGGAGGTTTTCGCTTGACAAAGTGAATTTCCAATGCCTGTATTTTACTTGATGATGTGCCTGCGGATGACCGGGCACCTAATGTACGCGCCATTAGCCAAGATAAGCTACCGATGGGAAGAATGCTGGGTGTTAAACGGGATGCAGCCACAGACGAGGTTGCGTTTGATCTGAATCTTGCAAAACGCCTAACAACGAAATGAAGTTTATTGTCAGTAGTCATTACTTTGTACGACCCACTTGGCTTGATGAATCCTTGTATATTCCATGGAAAAGAATCGCTACAACGTTGTTGCAGAAATCCTTTGGGTTGGAAGGATCTGATGAGTGATCCTCAGCTGGTGTGCGATAAGTGGATCAGCAGCATGCATGCGATCGAAGAGTTATGTGTTCCACAATGCATTAGCGAAGTAAATGAATGTATGACATCCTTAAATCTACACGTTTTCAGTGATGCCTCGTAATCTGGTCATTGCGCTTTTGCAAATGGACGTTTATGTAGCGATTCAGTCATGTCACCGGTTCGTCTCCAGTTTTCGAAATCTCGAGTGCATCCTTGAAAGACAGTATCGATTCCTAGGTTGGAATTGTCTGCAGCGGTTCTTGCGGTACGCTTTTGGTGAACTTGTTAAAAACATTAACTTTTGGACTGATTCGATGACCGTTTTGTATTATATTACCAATCGAACTAGTCGTTTCTTAACGTTCGTAGCGAATCGCTTGACGTTCGTACACGAATACACGATACCATGCCAGTGGAGGCGTGTTGGTATCCGATCTAATCTAGTTGCTGCTACGGGATTTTATCGATTAGAGTTTCGGGTGAATGACCCAGACTTTCTAATACAAGCTATCGGTGTGTGGCCTGAAGTTGTTAATCCACAGCGCACCGAGCAGGCTGAATTTAAGCGTGCCAGTTGTAAAATAACGTCAATGGATTCGAAACGAGGAATAGACATCACTCGTCGTCGGTTCTCTAGTTGGAAAAGGCTTTTACGCTCAATTTCGTGTACGGATGGAACTTAAGAAGACGAATGCCAGGAGGCTAGCGTGGTGGCGCAAATAGGGCTAGCTGGAAATTCTTGAAGGGCCAGGAGCAAAGCTGGAGGACGTGGTGAGTCTACGTTTGGCAAACGTTTTCTCTATAAAAAGCCACATATGTCCCGTGATAGCAATGCGATGTAGCGTGTGTGACTCGCCACTCAATAAAGTCACTTGCCGTATGTCTTGCGTTTTTTGGGTCAAGATTTGATTAGTTGGGTAGGGAGGCGGAACCAATCAGTTAGTTTCATTCAGAAGACCAGGTTTAAAAAAATTGGCGAGAGGTGTAAATGACGAAATTTTTGTGTAAAATTGCTTCTTATTTTCTGTTTGAACAATTAATTTCTTCTTATGATGAGTGCAAACAGCGCGAAACCGGTCGTGGGGTGTGAATGACGGAAAAGCATGCAAATGAATATTTTGGATTCTTCTTAATTCTCAACAATTTTATCTTACATTGTTTTTGTGTACACAATTTCCTTATCCACTTTTATACCCCGTTTTGTTCACTATTGTATTGCCTATCTTGTCAGCATTGGCTGAATTTATTGTTGTCATTTGGAAACTTTGAGCATTTTTGGCCCACATCATTTGTACAACCGGTATAGTTGAGGTTTGTCCATTGTTATTGTCTGTTAATCTTGTTTATAGAACCGTAGTTAACTCGAATCATTGTTTTGAATTGTCGAACCAAGAAACGGGTGGTCTAGGCGTTAAACAACGATTTTAGTCAATACAGCCGTTAAAACTTAGAAACGAACTAGCATTATGCAATTCCACCTATAATTCTATAAAACCTCTTTTATCACTTATGAACTCTGATATAGGTATTGAACAAGGTATATTGATTCAAGCCAATAAATTTATAGAAACCATGAGCACGGAAATATATCAAAGAGAAGCTCGGTCAAAATTTTTATCATGTTCAATGTTGCAGATAATTATCCTTCAAACGATTTAAAAAATGTATCTTTTCCACATATGGCATCCGCATAGGATGTTTCACTGTAGTCCGATTACATAAAAACACAATGAAACAACGTACTCCTATTTTATTAAAATTCACAGACATGAGTTTGGCATCGTATTTACTTGATAATAAAACCTTTAAAAGTTATACCGAGGTTCTCGAGTATGGTATTAAAACCGAAATTAACGCCCATGCAAAGAAACTTCAAACATAAAAAAGGAAATTTATCAGCTCCACTATACGTAACAATACATCACATAATAATGAACGAGTGCAATGCGAATCTCCAATTGAAATTATCTCTAATAATTTCCAAACCTCAACACCCGCACCTGATAATCGTGGTACGTGTGAAAAACGCCCCTTACATTGACGCTTGCCGCGTCAACCTAAATTAAAACAAACTCTTAGTACGGAAATGGGTGCCTCTCTAGGCAAATTAGTTTTTAGCACAGATGATGTCGCTCATACCCTAAAGAATCTAGACGGAAATAAATCCGCCAGACATGACCATGTGCATCATAAAATTTTAAAGGAAATATCAAAAGTACTAGCAGAGTCTCTGTGAGTTATAAAAGGAATCGCTCTGCAAAGGCATCCTACCAGATGACTGTAAGAAAGACATAGTCGTACTCAATCAAAAGGTAGGTTGCGCAAACATCGTTAAGAATTTCCGACCGGTAAGCTTGACCAGTGTTTTATGTCACGATATATATATCACGAATGAAGTACCGACTGACCGAAGTCTGCAACCACGTCGCTCGACAACCAGAAAATAAAAACCCGTGAAACCGTTGCAGGTCAATCCACACCAGTCCCGGTATTGAGAATCTCAAAAGGGGAGGTGTTGAGAAACTATTATTATTTTCCTCAAAAACTCATTATAATTAATTATCCTCGATTCTGATTGGTCCATTTTGTCAGCCATAATGTTTCAGTGTATAAATACACACGAGCGGCAGCCTGATGGCTTTTGGTCAGAGACGGTAACGCTTTTTGTCTGAACAGCCTGCCTTTGATCTTGCTACGCGTAGTGTTGGGTTAGTTAGTCCATTGTGACTAATAGCATAAAGGTTTTCAGCGTTAAACTTTATGGGTAATTAATACTTGGGTTCTACTCGGGTAATATATAACAGGCATTGTGTAAAGCGTCGTCTGCAAGCTGGGGAGGGGCAGATACAGCTCTTGGCTGCGGAACGCAGATAACACCACCGGCGTGTAACTGATGCAATATAACCGAGTTGTCTATCGTTGCAGCTCTACGGGAGAGATTGTACCTCCCGAATCGGACTGTTCAGTCATTCGAAAAGCTGTTGAACCTAAAAATATTGTGTGATTGTGATGTACATCCATGGTCGAGATCGACCAAAGGAGGCCAACAACAACAATTCTCACATTGTTACTCAGCAAAATTCCTGGATATTGTCTCTAATCAGATAAAATGAAATGTCCTATGGCCGAGTATACCCACCAATCTGAGCTCGACTTCGTCCGTGCAGTGAATAATGAAGTAATGCATTGGACAATTTTCGAGGCAAGAATTCCATCATGATATTCATAGATTTGATGCGACGCACATTCTTAGCGCGCTCCGTTTCATACTTTAATTCACAATCAAATAGGAATCTTGATTACTATTCATCCAGTTGTGCACAATGGCTACTGAACGCCTTGTGGGATGAAGGCATATGGAATTGCGATCCTGGGTGAACGTCCGTATTCTAATTTGTAATTACGCTGTCTCTATCAATCGGTGATAAATAATTGAACTATTTAAACCACATAATGCTCAAGCACATAGGTTTTTTGATTTGTTCCGAATCGCAAGTTATTGCATTCTCTTATTCAACATTAATAAAGCATGTGAAGAAATTACGCAAAGCTCGACTAATACAGGAATCCTACATTCTGATTGCATGGAGAGACCACTAATATACGGGACAGTTTTCTACATTCATCCTGTTTTCATGTACCATAATACGATGTTAACGCGATTGACTACGTATGACAAGGATACTGTGTCCTTGCGTTGTTTGCATAGCTAAAATTCTTTATGCACATGAATATGATATCCAAAAACTTAATTATAGGAATAAGAGTTTTGACAAGGTGCAGACAGCAGATAAGAAGATATCAGAGCATCAGACGGGCAGAGTATGGGTCTTGGCAAAAACAGGTCTCGCTCTGCTGAAAGGTTGATTTTCACTGACTAGGCTGAAATATCTGAGAGAAAATATCCGGAACACCTCGAGGAATTCTTTAAAGATATGGTAACAACTTGTCACGAAGAAAGCTATTTTCCTCTTCTCAGGCAGTGCTGAAGCCAAGAACGGTTGCAACGACAAGAATGAACCTTGTTGTCGCAAACAACTTTCTGATGCCGATAGAGCAGCGCGCAAATATATACCACCTGATAAAAACGTACGCACAGAAGGGGTAAGGAAGTAGAGACGGTAGCGCGTCAAGGAAACATCGTTTCAAAACCTTTCCGAGAAAATCGCGGCGACTGAGGTGTCAGCCAGGGGTAATGGCGACAAAACAGTGAAAAAAGTTAAACCAAAAAAAGAAATGACCGGAACAGTTCAAAGTGTTATTGAACAGACTGCGCAAGCCAATCGGCCTGACCACCGACGTGCCGAAGCAAGGGTACCGATCCATTCCACAAAAGCGTCACATAGTCGAATGACAACTTCAAAGGCTTTAAATTCTGAGCGAAGCCATTAATGCCAAAATCGAAACCTGTTTGAACGTCCCTCATACATTATTCACTGAAACCTGGCGTTGTGGAAATATTGAAGCAAAATGCAAATCACCATGATACTCATTGGTAGCAAACACGTAGTGGATTCGAGTGCGGTTTAAAAAGCTGCGGAATCCATGAACGTGAGCGCACACTGGAATGGGTTGCATACATCTTGGAGTTGAACGACTTAAGCGTAAGCTTCATTGCAGCTTTGTTCCTCATCCCATTTGACAACACGAAAGATTAAGCAAACATTTCGAGAACATACTTTCAGACTACCACGGATTCGAGACATCCTGAAACGAGCTGAGATGCTTTATAAATGTGACTTCAGACAAACGCGGTATCAACCCGTCCTGGAGAGTATGTTCTCGCTAGGTTAAGTAAACTAAACGACTAGTTTCATCCGATGCTTAGGGAGGAGCAAGCCCGTTTAACTGCCAAATAAGAACACGCTTCGTTGACTTTGGTCAGACATTCGATAGCTTGGACCGCAAACCCTTGTGTGTTGTTTAGAGATTCATGGTTTAAATGTAAAGTCAACCGACGGGAGATAAACAAAGATGCAAGCTGTCCCTATCCCGGTTGATCAAAGGATGAAAAAAGAACAATGTAAACTAGAGGGATCCATTGGAACACCACCACATCGGCGAACAGTGGCTCACCGAGCCGGGCGGAACTGCTTCTACCAACAGGAGAAGGGGTGAAGGCGAGTGACTAGCGCCTGAAAACCAGTTTGCTTCGGGCATATAAAGCTCGTTAGTCTGGGAAGGCATTTCATCTAAGGGAAGGAAAACCCTGATTTCAAACCTCCGCTGAATTGCGGGATACCCGATCGCGGGAAAGGCTTCGGTAGAAAACCCTGAGGAAGAATCTGGAGCAGAGTCTGGTAGACGGTTAGTTGGTGCACACCACATCTTTCTGGCAACTCGCTACTGCCTTGCAGGTTGCACTTGGTTGTGCAAAGAAGCTGACTCGAACAAACGCCGAGTGGTGCTGGGGGCGCCACTTTGTACCCAATTTCCCAAGACCCTTCATTGAAGCTGATTCATCCTCCAGGAGGAGATAGACGCACAAAAGTAAAGGTAAAATACATCGGCGAGAACTTTACAATCATTGCATGAAACTCTAAACATTTGCAAGAAAAGACCAAGCTTTTGGCAATATTCGTAATTCAATCAAAGTTAATGCAGTGAGAATGAGAGAGCAAAATATATAAAAAAAAACAAGAATGTCCATGTAGCAAAAATAATAAAATCCCAAGATCGAGCAGAATATCACCGGGCGGTAGGGCAGAAAATAAATCTCGAGCTTTGAGCGAGATTGCGAAAAGCAGGAAAACCCCCATGAAGCACACAAACCCGATCCACCTCCATGCGGATGAGCCAATCTGCCAAACGAATAGCCGGAGTGTCCGTGGAGTGTCCAAGCGTTTCTGAACCCCCAACAATTACAACCAGACCGGGAGAGGTGACGAGGGATGCAGCACTTTTCACCCCGGATAGACTCAACGCTTTTACCCTCGCCTGTACGGAGCTGATCCACGCAGGCTCTGTGCTTAGTTGTATCAAGAACGGATGCATCACACAAGGCGCGCGCTTGCTGCCAGCCTGGTAGTCGACAAACTCCCAGTCATTTTCCATCGTGGGACTCGAAGACTTGGATTCGTAATTCAGCGAATCATCGAAAGTGGAGTCGGAGTTGTTGAACGGTAGCTCAGCGGGAGAGCGGTTAACAGATCCGACGATACAACACCTGCGAAAACAAGAGCGTGTGTGCGTCTGTAGGTAACAAAATGATCGCCAGAATAATGACGTATGAATGATGGTCGTACTTGTTGAAATGGAACGAATGACGGCAATCCAGGACGAAACAATCTGGTCGCGCAAAGTGTTCCAACGCATCGTTCGGGTCGATATACGAAACTAGCGGAATGTTATCCAGAGGAGAAATAGAACACTGCTGCTCCGAACATGTGAGATTGACTTGATTGTGTGCTTCCGTTTGTCGGTCAACTTCCAGATGAAGAGGCCAACTGCCGGGTTGACAAAGACGCTAAACGAGGCGGATAAACACAAAGTAAGTAGAAGCTACGGGTCAGAAAAACAGATGTAAAAAAAGGTTTATGAATTAAATAATCTTCTTGAGTACGTATGGTATGGTATGAAAGATTACTTTACTTTTTTACTTTTGTGCGACTATCTCCTCCTGGAGGATGAGTCGGCTTCAATGAAGGTTCTTGGGGATTTGGGTCCAAAGCGGCGTCCCCAGCACCACTCGGCGTTTGTTCGAGTCAGATTCTCTACCCTTTGCACAACTAAGTGCGACGTGCAAGGCAGCAGGTTGTTGCTAGGAGGTGGTCTACCAGACTCTGTTGCAGGTTTTTCCTCAGGGTTTTCTCCCCAAGCCTTTCCCGCGATCGGGTATCTCGCAAGGCAGCGGAGGTTGAAAATCAGGGTTTTCCTTCCCTTCGATGAAATGCCCTCCCAGGCTAACGAGCTCCATCTGCGCGAAGCAAGCTGGTTATCAGGCGCCAGTCACCCTTCTCCTGTTGGTAGAAGCAGTTCCTCCAGGCTCGGGGAGCCACTCTTGCAGGCCAGAAGCTGGACTTGGTTGTCAGAGGCTATGTGAGACGCGTGCCATACGAGAGCATTTTATAAACAGTGGGAGCTCATCCCCATTGCCAACCCAGGCTAGGACAACGTTGAAAACGTATGAAACGTGCCGCACAGTGAGAGACTGCACGTGGGCGAAGATACTGTCGGGTTGCCCAGGCCTAGACGTACACCATTGTTGGATAAGTTTGCCAAGACAAACTTGTTGAAAAACGTGGTCATACATATACAGATGGGCTTAACCTACAGGCTTTAAAAAAATCCTAGTTTGCATTTATATCACACACCCATTTCGTGTTGTTTGTTCTCGTTAGATATGTGTACATGCATGAAGGACAGTGACAGACTGTACGTGTGCTAAGATAATGTCACCTTACACAGGACTAGACAGATTTAAGAAAAGGAAAATAGCAATGGTAGCCAGACTCAAGTTCACTACGGGTGGCCAATCAAATTAACACGTAGTTAGCTGAACAGCACAATTGCACCTCAGTGCTCATCAGGTAGGGACAGTACGATGAGGATACGCATGCGCTTGAAATAGGCACAAACACCATGAAACCAGATGTTAGTGTGTGTGATGGAAATGCATGCAAATAAGCAGACTTTGTTCATGATCATGGATTTAACCCCATCTACATTTGTAGGCACGTGATTGAATACGGTGGTTGTGCCAACCTTATCCAACAGCAGCATTAAAATTCATACCTGATATGCCATTTCTCCACTGCATCAAGCGTATGCGAATCCTGATCCTGTTGTCCCTAACTGATGAGTGCAAACAGCACAAAACCGAGTCCGGGGGTGTGTGTGATGGAAATGCATGCAATGAATAGTTGGTTTCATGGTTATGAGTTTAAACCTCATTAACACGTGGTTTGGACACATGTGAATTCAACAGGTTGCTCGTACAGCCCTATCAACAGTGGCAGACAATCGCTACGGTGCGTAACATTCTTCCACTGTTTCAAGCACATGCGGATCCTGTTTCAAGCACATGCGGATCCTGATCTTACTGTCCCTACCTGATGAGTGTAACCAGCACGAAACCGGTCGTCAGGTGTTTATCAGGCCGTAAATGCATGAAAACACGACATTTTGCACCTTCGGATTCTACAACAAGTACCGGGTAGAAGTCGGCGTATCGGAGTGTTGCTGAAATTATGCTGCCGCCATAAATTAGCGACGTTTCGCCGATGGTTACACAACAAACTCGCGTAAGAACCTGATCTTATTGTCTCCACGAGATGATCGCAAACAGCCAGAAACCGGTAGTGGTGTGAGTGGGGATGTGAGCACCACAATACAAACATTGTTTAGGTTACGCACAATGCGTATGTGGTGGTCCATTCACAAGGTCAACACATGGACGGCCTTGAATAGCCAAGCCTGGTTTACAAGATAGACATTGATAAAAAAGTAGCGTACACGGGAAAAATCACAGTTGTTATTCGGTGTTTAGGGTATAAAAACCACAGCTGGCAAACACAAGCGCCAGATTGAAGAACAATGAACCACTTACTTTTACTTTACTTTTGTGCGACTATCTCCTCCTGGAGGATGAGTCGGCTTCAAAGAAGATTCTTGGGAATTTGGGTACAAAGCGGCGTCCCCAGCACCACTCGGCGTTTGTTCGAGTCAGCTTCTCTAGCCTTTGCACAACCAAGTGCGACCTGCAAGGCAGCAGGGAGTTGCCAGAAAGAGGTGGTCTACCAGACTCTGTTCCAGGTTTTTCCTCAGGGTTTTCTCCCGAAGCCTTTCCCGCGATCGGGTGTCCCACAAGGCAGCGGAGGTTTAAAATCAGGGTTTTCCTTCCCTTAGATGAAATGCAAAGCAAACTGGTTTTCAGGCGCCAGTCACTCGCCCTCGCCCCTTCTCCTGTTGGTAGAAGCAGTTCCGCCGGGCTCGGAGAGCCACTCGTGCAGGCCAGAAGCTGCACTTGGTTGTCAGAGGCTATTTGAGACGCATGCCATATGGGAGCATTTTATAAACAGTGGGAGCTTATCCCCACTGCCACCCCCGGCTATGACAACCTTTGGTCTAGTTTAATTCCCAAAGTTAAATATATCTACCTTCACGACATGTTACTCCGTCCAGTGAATGGTGTGGCGTGCGTAATCCCTTAGGACCTGCTAGAACCGACTTGTTCCCCGCTACGACAAAATAACGACCACTGAACAAAGTCAGTGAGAGTCTATCAAGGACTCTGCTGACAATGTCAGCATCATTGGTCATGATCAACAATCCCGATAGACCGAACGCAGTCCGACTAAGACTATATGTGAAACTGGAATGAAAGGAGGATAAAAAATTCCCGTTTCGGATCTTTCGTTTGCGAGGTGATCATACGACACGAAAAATCTAAGTGGATTGGTCTATGTTGCCATGGTGGATATTTGTGAATTCGAGGAAGCAGGCAGCTTCGGGCGGATAGACACCTGATATCTCTGAATCGGTTGGGAAGACTATAATGAGACTCGTACAGTAGGGAGAGATATGAAAGCCCTTGGCATTGACCCCGCGAGTTGGGAAGAACTTGTTCTAGACTGCTCACATTGGAAGCATAGCGTAAAGCGTCGTCTGAGAGCTGGGGAGGAGCAGATACAGCTCTTGGCTGCTGAACGCAGATCACAATGCTCTACAGCCTAGTTCTGACCATCGTTGCAAGCACTGTGGGAGATTGTTCCTCCCGAATCGGACTGTTTAGTTATTCAAACAGCAGCAGAACATGAAAATTCATGCGATTGTGATGTACATCCATGGTCGACATCGACCGAAGGAGACCAACAACAACTATGAAAGAATATACCACGCGGAAACTGACCGCACTGTCCATCCCTGATCAACGCAAGCCCCTTGTAATAGGTTCTTTATGGTATGTGATAACAAAGCGCGAATACTGTGATATTATTCATGAACGTGTATACAAAACAGCAACACCAATAATACACAGCGCGATTAGAAAGTCGTAAAAACCATTGGTGCATTTACAATAAAATCATCTTCCGTGCAAATGACTGGAAACGTTGTTGAGAAACCTCGGAAAACATACCTCGTAAAACAAGGAGCCGCGGAGTTTCGGGTTCACTGACAACGAATCGGTAAACTGGATCGTTGAAGCGCTACCCGTTCCCGGCTCCACGGTCAAACTGAATGGAGTGGAAAGAGCGTAGCACAAAGCGTCCGAGCGACATCGATCCATATCGATATCGGGAAAGTTGGACAGGATCGTGCAGATTTTCTCCAAACCGATGGCCTGCAAAGTTAAACGACGCGAGTATAATCCAGACGGCTGGATAGAGATTTAGGATGAAAAATCTGCGATGATAATATCGTATGGTATGGTATGCTTTTAGTGAATTTAGCATCTATTGATCCTTGCTGAGTTTGGTTATGGTGCTGAGTTCATGTGTCAAAGTTTCGCTCATTTTCAACCCTTACTGCATGCGATGTATGGTATGGTGCGAAAGCACAAGCCTGATCCAGGCAAAGTGCCACACAGTCAAAGACTGCACGCGTGGGCTAAGATATTGTCAGGTAGCCCAGGTCTAGACACATATGAGGAAGAAAAAAGAACAAGAAAGGGTATTGAGACTCCAGCGTGCTTCAGCATGCAGCTCACCACCTATGGCCAATCAATTTAGCCGCACAGCACAATTGCACATCCGCGATGATAATAAGAGTCATACAAGTGTTATAACGTTGATGGAAGTGTGACCAGCAGCATTTTAAAAAGGTGCCATCGTGAAAGATTAAATGATGATGTCAAATTAATCAGCGTGGTAGTGATAGTATCAAGACCTACAGGCAAATTAGCCATAGCAGTATTGTTTCGAGGTAAGGTGCATTAGCGATGAGTGTTAATCAGGTGACACGCCGAACACTACCCTCCGTCAGCAAGCGCCGAAATAACCAATGGAAACATCATCATCATCATCACAGACAGGTAAGAGCCAATGCAGCTTGCTGGCCTATTTGTCTGAGAGTTCTGACATTCATGGCTCCGATGTTAGCTGAAGTCCATGGTTTCAGAAAGTGATCTGTAAATTCGCGAACAGAAAATGTTCCAACATGTTCAGCGCGGTCTTTTCTAAAGCTAGGATTGACAGACGGAGAGTTGTTAAGAGTGGATGGGGGAGAGGAAGGGTCGGAAACAGTTTGAAGATTAGGGCCAGCAGTAGCTTGTTTTCGCTTACCCGCCCTGCTGTATGCAGCAGGTAAGGCGACCCTGTTTATCGTGCGCGACGACCGATGCACTATGGAGTTGGGTTTCGTAGTAATAGTCATGATTGTATGCGGGCTGGGATACTGCCAGGTCGCCCATGCCTAGACAGGAGAACAATTAGGGTTCTCGACCAAAGCCTTTGGCTAAAAAGCCTGACCCACAAGGCAGCGGGTTAGGTTGAGACCGTGTTCGTCTGACCTCTATCCATTGACCTTCCTGGTATGAGTGACTCTGAAGGTGCTCGGAGAGCACCACCCAGCTTAGCTCAATGGTTTATAGAGGTACACAAACCATCACACCAGGTTAAGGTCCAGTCTCAGTGCGATGGGATGGAATCAATCGCGAAGCCGTAATAATTCTGGTTTCCGAGGACGGTCTGCGCGACAACATCATGGGAAACATGACAAGTTGGACCACATCGGACACCATCGAATGACATGTAGACGCGATCAAAGAAGACCAACGTGGCGATGGCTTACATGCACGAAATCGATTGACCAATCAGATCGGAGGGACAATCGGCACAGACGAGTTCGGTGTGAATGATCGGCGAGAATATTGTTCCTTGTCGAGGGTGATGAAGACGTTTGACCGATTGACGTTCACTTGTGTGAAGTCGACTCATCCTCCATGAGGAGATAGTCGCACAAAAGTAAAAGTAAGTTCACTAGTGTTGTGCGATTCGTGGGTGGATGTGATAAGAGTGTGGACAGGGGTTGACCTCAGGGATGTAGCGAGACACACTTGCCAAGTGGTTGATGTCGCATGGAGTGAGTCATCAAAGACAAAGCAGGGAACGAAATGAACATCGGAATAAAATATGCGGTTTATGCTCGATTGACCAAACGTTATTCTCTCTTAATTGCCCTTACAGCTTACGTCATAATCATCATCATCATCAAAACCATGAAAAAGTTAAATCCTAAAAGATGGGGAAGTGTGGGACTTAAATAGCTACGGATTCTATAAAAGAGTAAGCACAAACAAACTGCGTAGAGGTGCCTATACCTTGAATGGAACATGCATTCAAACAAGTTTCGTGAACGAGTAGAGCGACATCAGCATGGCAGCTTCCTTGCGGCTTTCATTGTCATGCATCATAACAAGCTTTTCTCGTCACTCCGCTTGACAACATACAAGGTTAAGCAAACAATCCAAGAAGATGCTTAATGCAAGACCGCCATTGAACACAGTTTCGGGTATGGTATGAAAGCACAAGCCTGATCCAGGCAAAGTGCCGTACAGTCAGAGATTGTACGTGTGAAAGGATACTGTCAGGTTGCCTAGGCCTGGACAGATATGAGAAAGAGAATAGAAAAGGAAACGGTAGTGAGACTCCAGCTTGTTTCAGCATGCAGCTCACTACCTGTGGCCAATCAATTTAGCATAGTGTTAGCAGCACAGCACAAAGTATTGCACGATTGCGCATCCGTGCCATTGCGATATCTGATCGCGGGGACACCAATCTGGAAGACGTGATGCGCCGACTTTGGAAAGGTTATTAGTAAGAGTTGTTAACTGCCTATGTGACGGTTTGGCCACCCCGAGATTTACGCCAATCAGGATGTGGCGTCGCAAAAAGAATCCGATTCGGAATTCGGTTGTCCGGCATCCGTAAAACGTGATCCAACCAGCGTAACCTATGCAGGTTGATCTGCTTCTCTATATCAACATTACTACCCAACAACTTATTTCGGAGAGCATCGGTGCGTATGCGATTGCAACAGCTAACTACTAGAATGTTGCGGAGACATCGGTTGTCAAATACTGGGAGACGCTGAATGTGTTCTTTACATCATTGCATCAACATATCAAGAAGACCAACGTACATGCCAAAAACAGAACAAGATACAATGCGTGTGTTAAGAGCTGTGCTGTGAAAATGATAGCTTGCACCATTATGAATTGTTGAACTAAAAGATGTCACAGCCGGGGGTGGCAGTGTGGATAAGCTCCCACTGTCTATAAAATGCTCCCACATGACGCGCGTCTCGAATAGCCTCTGACATCCAAGTCCAGCTTCTGGCCTGCACGAGTGGCACCCCGAGCCCGGCGGAACTGCTTCTACCAACAGGAGAAGGGGCAAGGGCGAGTGACTGGCGCCTGTAAACCAGTTTGCTTCGGGCAGGTGCAGCTCGTTAGCCTGGGAGGGCATTTCATCTAAGGGAAGGAAAAACCAGATTGTAAACCTCCACTGCCTTGCAGAATACCCCATCGCGGGAAAGTCTTCGGGAGAAAACCAGCAGGAAAATTCTGGAGCAGAGTCTCGTATACGGTTAGTTGGTGCACACCACCTCTTTCTGGCTAGGCCCTGCTGCCTTGCAGGTCGCACTTGATTGTGCAAAGGCTAGAGAAGCTGACTCGAACAAACGCTGAGTAGTGCTGGGGACGCCGCTTTGTATCCAAGTACCCCAAGAATCTTCGTTGAAGCCGCCTCATCCTCAAGGAGGAGATAGTCGCACAAAAGTAAAAGCAATGTAAAACAACATAGAAAAGCTCCCTTTTGCCGATTTTGTTCAGCCTACCTGTAAGTTAAGCTGCTGGTCGAGTTGCAGGAACACAGCAATGTAGAAAAACATCACCAACGACAACGGGCCAACAATCAACGTGTCCCATATGATTTCCGTCCTATCCAAAGGCATGGTATGCGCGAAAAACGTATAAATCCATCCGGTAGTGAGACCAACCAACGGAACGCCAAGGTCAGTCAAATATACCGCCAGTCTGGGGATGTGAAACGCGAACAGACGAATGAGTACGTTAAAGAAGGCCCGCAAACCAAGAGTGAAACCCCCGGAACCGAAGAAATTCGACAATTTGCTGACCAGGAACGAGCGCAGACAGGCGGAGGCAAGCGCGTTGTCAGGATAACACAGCCGAACGAACACTGCGGCAACTGAGTCCATCCCCTGAAATGTGACAAAAACATGGGCAGGAAGAACGCACGCAACAAAATTGTGTATTCGATTAAATCGAAAATCGGTAACTACTTCTACAAACAAGCGATTCAGCACAAATTGTTGAAGAAAATATAGCTCTTTTCAGGAAGTGCAATATCGTGTCATGAATGATGCAAGTTATTTCAAGAACCCAAGTCTACAAGGCGAAAATTGACCCAAATTCTTCTCGATTAGATCAGAAAAATCGTTTACGCATCAGGCGTGAAACGCGCTTATAGCAAAGTAGTTATTGGTTATCGCGCATAAAACAATAATTAAAAAATTATTTGTCATGAGTATATATGATGATGTATGAAATCACAAACCCTATCCAAGCAAAGTGACATGGACATGGGCTAAGATACTGTCAGGTTGACCAGGCCTAGACAGACATTACAAAAGAAATAGAATAAAAATTGAAAAAATAGTGAGACTCCAGCGTGTTTAAGCATGCAGCTCACTGCCGGTGCAAGGATGTGCAATCGTGCAGCATTTCTGAGCTGTACGGCTAACACCGTGCTAAATTGATTGACCACAGGTAGTGAGCTGCATGCTGAAAGACGCTGGAGTCTCACTATCATTTCTATTTTCCCTCTATTTCTTTTGTCATGTCTGTCTAGGCCTGGGTAACCTGACAATATCCTAGCCCACGTGTAGTCTGTGACTGTACGGCACTTTGCCTGGATCAGGCTTGTGCTTCCATACATACATACACACATTCTAGTTGCACTAAACCAACAGACAAACTGCGATTGTTCAATTACGCTCAAACAGAACACTGGATTGTAGGCCTGGTTTCGATTGTGAGACGATTGATTGCCTACTGAGACTAAATGAGCACCCATATGGGCAAGAAATCACGAATGAAACAGTGACTAGCAAGTGCACACCTTACTTACTTTACTTTTGTGCGGCTGGCTCCAAGGGTGGATTAGCCGGCTTCATTGATGTCTCGGATCGCATTGAGACATCATCATGAAGTTTCTTGGGGATAGTGTACAAGTGATGTCCCCAGCACCACTTGGTGTTTGTTTGAGTACACCCTCTCGCCCTTTTGCACAGCCCAAGTGCAACCTACAAGGCAGCAAGGAGTTGGCAGATAAACGCGCTGTGCGCCAGTTATCTACCTACGGGGCTTCTCTCCGAATTTTTCCTCGGGGGGTTTTCTCCCGAAGCCTTTCCCGCAATCGGGTGACCCACAAGGCAGTGGGGGTTTGGAGTCAGGGTTTTCCTTCCCCTAGATGGATTGCCAGTAGCTGACGAGCTCCATCTGCCCGGAGCAAACTTGTTTTAAGGCGCCAGTAACCCGCCTTCGCCCCTTCTCCTGTCGGTAAGAGCAGTTCCCACCGGCTGAGTGCACACCGTCGAAAACTACCACTGGTCTTCCGAGCGGTGCACTTACCGATAACCTTCTCTATTTCTCATATCTGTCTAGTCCTGGGCAAACTGACAGTATCTTAGCCCACGTGCAGTCTCTGACTGTGCGGCACTTTGCCTGGATGAGGCTTGTGCTTTCACATCACCAGTGGCCAATCAATTTAGCACGGTTTTAGCTGCACACAATACGGAAGTGCTGCACGATTGCACATCCGTGCAGCTGTACACAATAAAGCGTTACAACACAGTAAGCAATATAGTTATCTAGCATACCTGAGTGTACTCCAGCTTGTGACCTTGCGATGACAACGCCGTGAGCAACACTTGAAACAAGCTCGACTGCCCAGAGGGAGAAGCAAGCAGACTATCGTAGGCATGACAACGTGGCAGATCTACCGAGATTTGATTGAGAAGCTTTCCGTCCAAGGGATCATCTTCCGCACTGTCACATGTCGAACGAGCTCGGGGGTAGAAGAACGCTTTCTCGGCCAAGCCGCGAGCGATCAAATCGGCGTCGGCGGTAAATCGATTTATTTTGTGTAACCCCCCAACAAGGCTGTCCAAATACTGAAGAGTAAAAAGACTCTACGGACAACACTCGCATTCACCACGAACACATCATTGTTGATTATGTGGTAAACAAACAATAACTGAATAATATCGAAATGTGTTTTGTTCTCAAGAGGTACCCTGGGGGTTTTTAAACCGGATATCCGAAACCGGTAGTGGAGCATAATTTGAGGGGATGTGGGCAACATACAATGTTCTGATTTAAAAGTCGATTGTATTAATGTAGTATATGACGTTCGCCAAGGACGGTCCCAAGCCCGTCTGAGAAAGTAGGAGGGTTGGGCTTAGGGCTAGCAACCCTATCCCGTAAAACCTACATTGCTACGGAAACGATGACAACAGATCCGTGGTTCGGTCATGTCTGCAGGATGGATCCCGGTTCGCATACGAAGGTAGCCATGCACTGGCATCCGCAAGGTAAACGAAAAAGGGGACGGCTCAAGGAAACTTGGCGCAGAACGTTGGAACGCGAACTACATGCACAAGGATTCACGGTGCAGACGGCAACGGAAGCAGCGACAGACCGGAGCCACTGGCGTGAAGTTGTCCTTGCCTCATGTGCCACCCGGCACGGAGAGGACTGAATGA